>JAJOZX010000199.1:300000-522500 GCA_023014485.1 Bathynomus jamesi
TTTATTGCATATATATATATGTATGTATGTATGTATGTATGTATTTGTATATATAGATATGTATGTATGTATATGTATATATATGTGTGTGTGTGTATGTATGTTATTTTTATTTATTTTTATTTTTTATTTTTTTTTTTTCTGTAACCTATATATAGGCTGTAACCTTTTTATGTACTTCAGTGTTCCTGAGGATGTCATTAGACGAAAGCGCTTGAGCACCATTTTGTGTTTCCTTTCCTTCGTGGTTTTATTCATCATAAATATTTTTCACGTGTTACTTTCGTGAAATAATTTTCATATATATGTATATATATATATATATATATATATATATATATAGAGAGAGAGAGAGAGAGAGAGAGAGAGAGAGAGAGAGAGAGAGAGAGAAAAAAAGCGCAAGAACATAGCAGAAAACGTATTTTAAAACATTCCATTACATATGAGAAGTAGTAAATTCCGCATATTGCTAAGCAAAAAATTTGTTATTTTTCCCAAATATTTACAGTGCTACAATGCATCCTCAAGTGTGACTTCCCTTAAATTGAAGATGTGCTATTTTAGGTTTTGATGCCGTGGAATCACAATTAAGCTTTTTTCTACTAATGTAGTATTATCGGAGAATTCCTAATGCTCTGGAATCAGAACCTGCCAGCGCCTTCTATTACTTTTAATACTGTATGTAAAGGGGAACATTGTTACTTCTGTGTTATACTAATTCTTCTTGTAAGTAACTCCCTTATGCGCATTGACGTATTTACTAAAATTTAGGAGGGAGCAATGGAAAGAGAGAAGGAAATATTTGGAGATTTTAACTCCCAACAATTTCCATAAGTTAAGAAAAAGGACAATATAATACAAAATTTAAAAAAAATTTCGGATTGCTCTGAAACCAGGCCCGACCAACACCTCCTACTACACTTATGATCAAAAGAGAACATCACCATCCTTAACTCCACCTCCTGTAACTCTCTTTTATAAGTTTCTTCAAAGGTTTAAACTTCCACCGTTGTCATACTGACAGTGTTCAGACACGACTGCGATATCCTACTACACTTACGAACTAAAGGAACATGACTGCTTCTTCTAACTTTGAAAACGAAGACAAATAAATGTAGCAGGGTAATTTTCCCTTTAGTTTATAGTTAAATAACTATTAGAGGTTTCGATCCCCGAGAATTCTTATCTTTTATATATACATACTGTATATGTAAAATACGTTTCTGTTTTCAAAATCCACTCTAACTTATTCTTGGACATAATTACTGGCGTGCTCGATACAACGACAGCAGACAGCGTATTCCGCTTTTTAATAACTTCATAAGAAAAATGTTTCTCTTTATTCGTTTCAAAAACTTTATTTAAAGATGTTCTTCCTCGTAACACCTTCATTAGCTATGTTAAAAAAAGTGTTCTGAATTTAGGTTATCAAAGGTACTACAATTTAAAAGTATGAATTACATAAACTCTCTTCCTGAACGACTACATAGTGTGGAGCGTTTGCAAATTCCAACTTTTTGAATGTACAGTTACTTTAAACGATTCATTACGAAGTGAAGTGATGAACTGAACGTTTAATCGTTATACATATATATATATAATATATATATTATATATATATATATATATATATATATATATTATATATTATATATATATATATATATATATATCTATATATATATATATATATATAATATATACTGTACATATATATATATATATATATATATATATATATATATATATATATATATATATATATATATATATATATACATACACAACATTAAAATCCCGAAGCAAGCTAAAAAGTTTTTAGCATGGGCTTCCCTCTGTCTGCAATTTCCAATGATATTGTATTTATGGAGCTTTTTGAAAGAAAATTTCTCCCCGAGATCTTTGACCTTGCTGTTCCCTGTTATCGTTAAGTAGACGAAGTTTTTGTTTTACTCCTCTCGGATTCTGATCCTAACCATATATTTAATTAAATAATGCTCTGCCCTATACAAAGTTTACCGTTGAAACGTAACAAAATTCAACAATTTCCTTTTTAGACGTTCAGATCATTAGATCTTTTTATAATAAACTCGCCTTCACTGTGTTCAGAAAAGTTATTAATTCTGATGTATAGGTCCATTGGTTTTCTTCTCATCGTCTGTACATAAAAAGACATTCTTATGGGTATCTTCTTGAGAGCCCTGAGGATCTGTATCCCCCCTCTTATTTGGATTCTTAACTTTGTTACAGCAAGGATTCTTTTAAAAAACTGGGTTATCCTTCCAACTTTATTGAAAAATCTCTCAAATCTGTGAAGAAGGAATTTTATAACGATATTATTAGTGTTAAGAGTTTCAGGGATGCTCTGGCGATCCCGTTTGACGCACGGTCACTTCGGGATGTTCTTGCCATTCAACTTAATTTGGTTTCACAGGTTCCCTATGTCACTCGCAACCTCTTGCAGAAAAATCAACTATTGAATTGTTCCTCCAAATCTGGAGTTTATCGAATTCTATGTAGAGACTGTTTTAAGAGTTACATTGGTGAAACCACTGATTTCAAAAGACGTCTCTATCAACATAAATACAGTCTAAACACGGCAGATGATAACTTAGCCCTGTACAAGCATCGCTTAGACAGAGACCATAATATGGACATTAATAATAATGCTCAATTACTTACTCAATCAGTAATAAGGCTATAAGAAAACTTACTGAATTCTCCATGATAAAAATACTGATAATTTCGATATAAAAAAATGGGACATTTTAGTTGGAATTCGTTGAATTTTGTTTGTCAAAATCGCCCGTTTTTCAAAATATTTTGAGCTGCCGGAGGCATAATGGGTTTTTTAAAAAATAAATCGTTTACCTTCACTTTACTTCTAGTATCTCTTACCGTCCGAACGAAGAAGGTAGTCTCCTTCGAACAGTTTCGCGGATTTTAATGTTTTTTAACTGTTTTAACTGAAAGGGATTTTAATTAGCCTGTTGTTTTACACGTTTATTGTATTTTTAACAATTATTAATATTATCATTATTATTAATAATGATGCTAATAATAATAATAATAATAATAATAATAATAATAGAATAATGATGATGATGATGAGGTCTGTTCTATATTTATTTATATACGCATAAAGCTACGGCAATCAGCACCAAATTGAGTATGCATATTAATGGAGAACCGGGGAAAGTCTTAGTAACACACCCAACCCTCTCAGTGCCTCCACCCCCTGGGGAAGACTGGGAGGGGGCACCTTAAACGGCTAGGGCAATCTGCACCAAATTTAGCACATTAAGGAAGAACAAGGGAAGGTTTTACTTACACACCCGCCCTTCCCAGTACCTCGGTAGGTTGTATTTCAGTGGGTTTTTGCTGCACAGGACGCAGTGAGCGTTTTAGTATATATATATATATATATATATAATATATACTGTATTTGAAGTGAGACAGGTGATGAAGAAACTAAGTGATAAGGAAAAAAGGTGTATTTGGCATTTATGGATTTGGAAAAAGCGCATGATAAAATGCATAGATGTATCTTGTGGCAAGTGCTTATAGAGAATGTATGTTGTCAGTGGTAGGTTGTTACATGTAGTGAAATTTTTATATAGGTACAGTAATAGTGCTTGTGTGAGAAATAAGAGTGAACTGAGTAACTGGCTCAATATTACTGTTGGAGTACGATATGGCTGTGTGATGTCGCTAGAGAAAGGAATAAATCTGAATTTGGAAGAGAATGAGTGGTGGCTGTCGCATCTGATGATGATGATGATAATGATGATGATGACGATGTGATATCTCTGGGTGAATCATAAAATGAATTAAGGAGAACAGTGACAAGTTTGATAACAATTGTGGAAGATTATTGAAAGTGAATGTAAATAAAAATAAGGTTGTTGTCATTGAGAGAGTCGAGGTAGCAATTCAGTAGCGGATTATAATGGGGTAAAAGGAGGCATTTTCCCCCAGCCCCAGATGCTGACTGGCCCAAAGATGCTGACCGACCCCAAGAAACTATGTAAACGCTATAATCTACCGTTGAAATAATTGGTCGACCGTGAGGAAGAAAAAAAATTCTAGATTCCGCTTCTACAAAACCTAGTTTAGTATCCCATTTATGTGAACAAAGTATACATTTTCTGTAATCACATCTTTGTTTTTGTTTCGTTTTCTGTTGATCGATCCCAGTCAGCTGATCATATCACTCATGTATGATGTATCAGTTAAAGAATTGTGTTTTTCTAGTGTTTTTCTAGTGACACCGGCCCGAAAATATTAATTGCCCCCGGCCCTAACAATGCTTAATCCGGCCCTGGGTAGCATGTAATATCGTGGTGAATAGAGAAAGTTTAGAGAGAATGAATAAAGGTAGAATTGTGAAAAATGTGTATAATAATGAGTGTGTAGGTGTGAGAAATAAAGAAAGACCCTATAACCATTCAAACAACGCAAGGAAATAGGAAAGGCAGAATATTCAGTGTTCCCAAACTAAAGCCAGAGAAGGAATATCCTCAACTCTGAAGGAAAATAGCTTTGTCGTCGGATAGTTAACACTATTTAACCATTACCCAAAGAGATTCGGAACACAGATGGCACTGATATGGAAATTTTCAAAAGAAGACTAGACACCTGGCTTTGGAAAATCCCACATGAGCCTGGTGTACCTAACTATGTGAGATGGATAGTTCAAGAAAGCAATTCTCATCTTCACCAAACCAATTTTAGACATGGAATCACAAGCCTAACCTTCGCCCAATGAGAGATCAGCGCGCGGAACTACTGCAGTATATATATATATATATATATATATATATATATATATATATATATATATATATATCTTGCGTTTTGCATTCGAAACACTGCAAAATCTATTTACAGCATAATAGACCCATAAAACTTACGGTTTATGGTATTATTTTTAATGTTTTATGTAAATATTAATAAAATACACAAAAAACACTAGTGTATTTAAACATAGCTGCATATCGGCTGGGGGAGAGGTGAATGGAGACAAAGTTCGAGGCTGTGATTGGTGGAACGTGACTTCACTCGCACAAACTAGAGGCGAGCGTTGTTTGACGTTACTTGTCCCCCCGTAGGAAAGAGAAGTTCTAATGAAGTGCAAACCAACGAGTTCCCACACAAATAAAGAAAAAGTAGAATTTAAATTTGCAAATGTGAAAAAAAAATTGAATGCGCAAACCAAAACATGTGCGTACGAAGTGGGCTCTAATATATATATATATATAATATATATATATATATATATATATATATATAGTATATAAAGTTAACTTAAAAGCTGAGTTAAATGAAGACGAACAAAGAGTAAATTAAAAATGAAACGACAAGATGGAGACTAATAACACATGATAAAGGAAATAAAAATTTAAAACTGACTAAAAAACGTGTCGATTTAGAAACACTTCAGTGTTGGAAGTTTAATTAAATGCTTAGAAAATTTTCTCGACAAAATATTTCAGTACAGAAATATTTATAAAAAATGTATTTTTTTATAAGGAAGTATTTCAATACAGAAGCATTCCAGAACTGAAACATTTCATTATAAAAGATATGCAGACGAATATTTCAGAATACGGATGTAGGAGGAGACCAGTTTAATATTTAAATCTATAATGTGGAATCTATGATTGATCTATTTACACTAAACACGTCTATACAAAGATTAAAAATGTGAGAAAAGACCAAAAAATGGACAAAGGGAAACGTCAAAACGTCAAAACACGACTGACTGAAAAACTAGAACGACTGAAGGACTCTGACGTCCACCTGTTCGTGTGTTTGAGGAGTATCCGGTGATGCTACCTGTAGGGCCCGTCGGACGAAGCTATAGCAGGACTCTTTTGGACTCGTCGCCTCGGATTCACAACGGGATTGTCTCCCACAGTGGGAGGAACGACAGTCGTCGTCATCATCTTCGTCATCGTCGTCGTTGTTAAAACCCCCCGTATCAACCCCCTCTACACCATCGCTCGTAAGCCCGCTTCCACCACCAGCACGAGATCGTGTGCGTCGACGCGTGCTTTTCCGACTGCTTCTGCTCCAGGAAAAACATCACAAATGAGTTAGAAAATTATGATACTTTTTATAAAGATGTTGACTGATGTGAATAAAATAATGACTGATGTTAACAGGTGCCGAAAAGTTACAATACGTCGTAAAAAAAAAATTCTAAAATTTTTGATAATGAAAAATTAAAAAAAAAATTGAGTCAATGATTAAAATTTAAAAAAAATACTAACTAATGATAAAATTATATATATATATATATATATATATATATATATATATATATATATATATATATATATATATATATATATATATATATATATATATATATATATATATATATACCAAAATATTTAGTCCACTTTCCATTTTCATATTTTGTAAGAATTAGAAAATCTAAAAAAAAAAAATTGCTAGAACGTCATTAATTCGTAATTTAATTTAATAATAAAAGGAAATAATTATATTATTGGGTAGAATCTGATATTTTGTATGTCTCCCTTTCGCAGTCAGTACAGTAACCACTCATTAGGGCAATGACTCAACCAATTTATTGGTGAAATCTTGGGTGATGTTGTTCCAGCTTTGTTGTATCACTTCCCACAGATCAGTACGGTTGTTAGGATTGTCCCTTTTCTATCTGAATTAACAATGTCCATAAATTCTCAGGTACGAGTAGATTCAGATCAGGTGGTTGTGGAGGTCATTCCATAATGGTCAGCGCATGTTTTTCTTCTTTATTCTTCAGATAATTTATGCAAAGATTAGACGACACGAATCCAACCTTTGTCTATCGCCAATAAATTGAATGAATCATGTCGCAAGAAATGGCCGTTGTACTGTCTTCAGAAGTGGCTTTTACAGAATATGAGGTTTATAGCCTTCATTTACAGTCCAACCTTTTATATACATTTATTTCCATCTTTTTTTAATTACAAATTAATAACGTTTAATCCCATAGTATAAATTTGTTTTCCAATTAAAAAAAAAATTAATTATGATCACCATTGACCTCCCTCATTTGATGTCAACATGCTCTGAAATTGTGAACATTTTATATAAAAAAATTCTACACTTTCATTTGTTACAGCTGTAATTTCATTTTGTAACTGTTTAACTGTCCTTGGATTCCTGTAGACTTTGTCCTTTAATCAACCCCACAAAAAATAATTAAAAGGATTAAGATTGTCGGAGTATGGGGGCTAGGGATAGTCGTAACCAAATCTTCCTGTGTAACAGTTAGAATTTACTTCAGAACGACCTGCTCAAAACTTCAGAACATTTTTAAATCAAATTATTGAGGTCAATGGTGATCATATTTTTCATTAAAAAAAAATCTACAATGTATATTTTATTGGCATAAAAAGTTATTAAAAAATAAAAATAGTCATTCCTTTCTTGAACACTATATATAATATATATATATATATATATATATATATATATATATATATATATATATATATATATATATATAATATATAATTTCACAATTAAACTCGTGAAATGAATGAATGATACAAACCCACAAGGAAAAAGAAAAATTATTCCAAGGCCTTTCGTGTATTCAGAAGTACACCTCGTCAGGGAATGACGAGAGAATTTTAGCCCTGACGAGGTGTACTTCTGAATACACGAAAGGACTTGGAATCATTTTTCTTTTTCCTTGTGGGTTTGTATCATACACACACACACACACACACACACACACACACACACACCCACACACGAAGTTGGTTCAGAAAGTTTCGAAACTAGAATTAATGTACTGGTAGTTATATGTATTCTCATAGAAACAAACAGCAACATACACGCATTCGTACGTATGTGTTCTATACCCTACCAAATTTTGAAGGTGATATGTTGCACAAGAAGGCCGACAGATACTGACATGTATCAGCTAGTATAACATTTTTGCGCAGTATAGTACGATTAGCTGTCTGACACTTGCACAGTGAAGATGTTGCAATTCGAACAGTGTGTTCATATAAATTCTTGTTAGAAATTAGGGAAAACAGCTGCAGAGATTTTGACAATGCTGCAGCAATTATGAAGAGAAGCTGCAATGTTACGGGCTAAGGTATTTGAAAGGCATCGACGATTCAAAAAAGGGCCTAAATGATATCGTATTTCAAGTGCTGATGATGTTGAAGTAGCTACGACAGAAATTTCAACTAAAGGAGATTGCTAAAAACGGGTTCCAGTTATGTTTCGAGGAACTTTACAGCACTGACAGAAGTATGTAGATGTAACCTAAATTACTATATCATACACCAAATTTGTGTAACAGATGAAATATCGAAACAAGCATACAGACTTTATTAGCATACATTCCAACTTTCAGATTACGTTTTGTATTAGAAAACATAAAACATCAGCTGCCTTAAAACTCTTAAAAATAATGCTAAAACCTCTACTGGAGGTTATTAGAAGAACTGAATATTATTATACTCATCATGGAAATACTCATCAAATCTTACTTTTCAGCAAAGTACGAAGACTAATTGAAGGAGAAATGTGTAAAGTGAGGTTTCTAATAGTGGAAATAGCTTTATGAAGTATATTACATTTATCTGGAATTTGGACGTTATTCGGGTTGGTTAAACAGGGTAGGAAGTCAATTTTGAAATCGAAGTTGCGTTCTAAATGTAAAAAAGATTTGTTTTTCATGGCATCTCCATTCACTAACTGACCATTAAGCTCCGCAAGGTCGTTGACAATCGAAACAAATGATGAAAATAGAACACCATCTGAGAAATTAATATTTTTACCTTGTGGATGAACCCATTTCGTCACTTTGGTGACACGCGTGGTAATGAAGAACATCGTCTTCGTCAGTTGTCGTCGAATTTGGGTCTCTGTCCAAGCTGGTCTTATCGTCACTCGACGACATCTCTGGACGATGCCAAGGAACCAAAACATCCTGCGACTCAAACTGACAAAGTGAGGAAGTGAGTTATACGATCATGAAGAGGCCATTTAGTGTAACAAAGCGATGTAGGCGTATTTGAAGTGTCATAATGAATTAAACTGTATCACTGAATGAATGGAGTAATACGTATGGTTTTACAATATTGATTTTTTTATTTTCACCAATAACAAATCAACATTTTTTAATTAATGAATATTTGGATTAAATTGCTAAGCTACTATCATAATTATGAAAAATTCAAGTAAATTATGTCCTATTCAGTAATAGTATTTAATGAACAATGCATGTAACAGTATCAGTTTTCCAGTTTGAAACATTTTCAGAAATAAAGAATTTTAAATTAACAACGAAACACAGTAAGAAAATCATGAAACTTCACACACCACACACACACACACACACACACACACACACACACAAAGACGTCATAGAGTATGAGCATATGCGACACAGCCAGCAGTGTCATGTTTAAGTTGAATGCATACAATTACGAATTCATGTCTTGTGGATGTAGTTGCAACCGATGCTTGCAATGTTGCAAGAGAAAGAAGTAGATCATTTTGAATAAAAGAGGGACGAGAGAAGAAGGTGGAGAAACTAAGAGAAGAAAACCTTTTGGTCAATTTCAAACGGAACAAAGGATGTTTATAGTGTAAAATATATTTTCATTTTATTTCTTATTCATTCTGAGAGTAACAACAACCACACCTTACCATCGCGAACGCCTGTGCAAGAATAAACTGGCTAAATATAATATTTCTTCCTTTCTGCACTCCCTCTCATTCGCGTTCTAGAAAGTTTCGTCAAAACAATAATGATCGGCGTCATAAAAATATACCGACTGAAAAAAAAGAAGTCATAAACTATCCTGCTCCGAAAGATTAATAAAATACTTGACCGATACATTTTCAAGTGTGTTTCAGGGGATACCATATGCCATATAATTATTGAAGTACCCTAAATTTCTGCGCGGCTTTTGAGATTTTATGCGGGAGAGCAATAAAATACCCGATTCGGCAAAGTCTTTGAAATATAACATCGTAGACGTAGAGTAATTAAAGCACCTCTTCTGCTTGACTTTCGAGATTCTTGGTTATCAGTAAAACTACAAAGCCACTGGCTCGGAAAAATACCTTTCATATCTGGTTGTAACCGTAATTAAAGAAAAAAAAAAGCATTTGAAATTTTGCGATCGAACCATTAAATCAATATCCACACTCTGGTCCATTACGAGGAACTGTCTGAAAACAACTGTACAAATATAGTATACAACCTTCCACATAAATAATTATCGGATAGTAATAAATATTTTTGAATCGGTAAAGTCCCTCAAACATTACTTCATCGGGAATGAAAGCCCTAAAGATCTTTCATTTGTCGTTATCTTATTGTATATTGCAACCATAATTAAATATTTCTCTCTGACTTTAATAGATATCACCATAAACCGATAGCCGGCTTTTCCCAACAACATAATAAAAAATGATCGGTCAAGTATTTTATTGATCTCTCGGTTAAAGATAGTTTATGGCTCTTTCTCCAATCGGTATATTTTATGACACCAATCATTAATTACTGTTTCAACGAAACATACTTGAAAGCAAAAGTGAAAGCGTGCTGACGGAATTACGTTATATTTACTCTTGAGCAGCAACAGCAATTCATATTTTTATTTCACAGAATTTTGAGGAACTGTATTTACGTATTTTTAATTATTTGTTAGTTGTATTATTTATTTATTTAATTAATAATTTTTCTCAGAGTGTACTGTTTCTTCTTTTAGCTTCTCTCCTGTCTTTCTACTCCTATTTCTCCCTCTTCTTTCCCTTCTTGTCTTACCCCTTCTTTCCGTTGACATGCCAACCATCCGAGTAAAGTACGCGGAGGGGGCATAGGAAGGATCCTGGAGCATGGCGCTCGCAACATCGTAAACCTACTTCCTTTTGCAACATTGCAAGCTAACTTCAAATTTCAACATTACAAGCTTAGTTAATTTTTACAGCAATGAAAGGTGATAAAGTCAGTCATGGACACGAGTTTCCAACTGCATGCAGACTATTTAAATGCAATCATACCACTAACTCCCTATTAACATCAACTATTTTACTACTTGTCAATATTTAACTTTTCAACATCAGCTATATAACAGCCTTTAAAGAGAGGATGACCAACTGACCTTTCTGTGACGTTGTTCCATTGCCCAGACAGTGATCATGAGTCTGCCTCCTATTCGGAGAATCCTAGCGAGCTCTCGAAGGGCTGACACTCTCCTCTCGGTGGTGGCAAAATGGTGAATGACGGCGATGCTGAGGCAGGCGTCGAAAGATTCCTCACGAAACGGGAGGCAAAGGTTGTCCGACAGCATCAACTGGTACGAACAATTAATTATGATAATAAAAATGAAATTTAGGATCAAATAACTTTGACCAAAGAGCATGTAAACAAATGATGAGTAAATGTAGTGTGGCTTAAAATATATAAGCGGAAGTGTTGGTAGAATAACTTATGCATGGGCAGTTATGAGAACCTCCCTAATAGGAAGCATCAAGATTGCTGAAAATTAAAATTTATTACACTGCATGAAACTGTCACTTAAGGAGAGAAAACGTCATCATGAAAGCAAAAGAAATGACAGACATTACAAGCTAACAAAAACCCAAAGTTCCACTTTATGTTATAAGAAGAAGAAAAAAGTTTAGAAATGTAAAAAAGAATGTTAAAGGGGGGTTGTAAACTTATATATTTCTATATCAAATGCAAAGGTATTTGTAAATTCAGATTATATATATAAAGGATGGTCCGCAAAATGCAGGGTAAAATTGTTTTTCTCGATTTCTGAAAGTCGGAACCCGGCATTTTGCTCCACTTAGTTAAAAATTATTTAGCATGAAGTTTCAATATGATTAATTAATAGGGGTTGCACCGAATGATTGAAGTTTCTCTAGTGAACAATTACGCGGGGGACATATTGTACGGATTGCATAGCAAATCACAAGTTAATTCAACACGTTCTGCATCACTTATCCTCCCATCAAGTTCGTTCAGACGTGAGTCAGTTCAGTATTCAGTTCGCTTTTGTATACAGTCGACGAGATGAGTTTATGTCTGGCTGTAGTTTCTAATGTTCGACTGAAGTGAACGATGATGTGATGTCTTCTCATCGCAAATCAGACCAGAAAAAACCGGAAGTTAGTCAGATGACGAATTGCATCTCTGGGAACAAGTTGCCCTCAAAGTGACAAGCTCTGTTCTTGCTGTTCTATCATCATACGAAGCTGAAAAAATACCTTAAAGGATAACTGCATTCAGGTTGTCAAGAAGGTTCTTGTATTCTTGCAGAAAGCAAGGATCTCAACGGCTTATGGACATGACATCGTCAAAAGGCTTCAGGAACTTTGGAGGTTCGGTGCTAGTGTCTCCGAGCAACTGATACAATGAGCAAACCAACCAAACCAACTTCATGCTGAGTGTCAAGACGTGAAAAAGACTATTTCCATGACTTCCCCAGTGCAGAAGTTTTTGAAGATGGTCTCGATAATCTGTTTGATAGTGGGCATCGTGATGCTCTGGATCTCACAAAATTCCCGATGACAGGGAGTTTCTTTTTCTTAAAGGGAGAGGGGACGACGAGGGTGCATGTGAACAAGACTCTGCTCTCGAAGCAAGAAACGCCGAGCGGAAAAGTAGAATTTGAAACACTTGCGGTGAGAACAGGGCACAAGAGGGGAAAGGGAAATGATGACGACAATCGATTCCGCCAACAGCAGAGTTAAGAACACGGTGAAAGACAACAAAGCCTCTAACACCGGACATTGGCAAGGAGCTTGCACCTTGATCGAGGAAAAGCTGGACAAGGATTTACTCTGGTTGGTTTGCTGGCCATCCTCGAGATTGTCGTTGAGAGGGTTTTTACCTCCTTCTTTGGGCATTCCAGCGGACCGGACATCACCCTCTTCAAGCAGTTTCACCAGAAGTGGCCCTTCATTTACCTTAGTCAGTTCAAGACGCTTCCAGATGACGACTTCACGACGAATTTCATCAGTGACTTCAGGGAAGAGATATTCAAGTTCGCCGCTGTCACACTGATGGAACTTCAACCACGAGATGACTATCGGAAGTTCCTGGAACTAGTCATGGTCTTTTTTGTTGAAAAACCTCCTCGAGGCATCCATTTCCAAGCTCCAGGTGCCTACCATCGAGCCCGGTGGATGGCCAAGATTATCTACTCAATGAAAATCTGGCTCTTCCGGGAACAATTCTTCCTCATCCCGAAAGAGGTCACTGCTCTCCGAGATTTCAGTCTCAACGTTTTCAGAGTCTATTTGAAGACTTCTTTTCAATCCCCACTGTTCCTATCAGTCCCTGCCAGCAATCGACATTTCCTGAAGGACGTCCTCGCCTACAGTCATGAAAGCATTTTAAAGGCGGCCTCAGAAGCGTTCCAGCAATACTTCTGCTATCTCTGAGAGACCCTGGTTGACCTGGCATTCTTTGACCCTGTGGTTTCTCTGGCAATCAAGAGGGTCGAAGCGTTGGAGAGAGGGGCACCGAAGACCCGTCCAAGAGGATCAAGACTGAGAATTCACAAGAGAAAGAACTGAGCGATTTTGTAAGGTAGAGAACGTTTTTGGTGTGGACACCAAAGGACGTTTTCGGTGTGGACACCAAAGGACGTTTTCTGTGTGGACACCAAATTTTTTAATGAGGATCCTGAAAAGTGAGAAACTCGTCCGGGTTTTCAGATGGGACAGGTCACAACCAGGAATCTGAGGGTTGTGGACAACCTCAAGACTTCGGCCCCCACATCACGCATTCTGAAGAGCAAATGCAATATCTGCTGGAAGTTTTCTCCAACCACAGAGCCCGATTCCCTGACCACAAGAAATCGACCACACTCCCATACGCCAGACTACAATGAGTGGTTGAAATGGCAACCGTGAGAACCCCGCGTTAAAGGGATAATACTCGCCAAAAGGTGAGAGGGACCTGAAATTACGCGAGAAAGGTCTCCTACTACTCTGAGATGCGCATATACCTCCTGCCTTCATATTTACTCTTGAACTATATAATCCTCATAAGGGAGAAAAAGAAACCATCAGCGTAACCCCACAATTTTCATGCAGAAGGTGAAATTTAAGAGAGTTCTTTCTTCTCAAAGGAAACAAACTGCCGGCTTCCAACTTAAAACTTTCAAATTTTTTTCGAAACCATCCTAACTTATATATATATATATAAAATTTTGTAAATTAGAAACAAAACAAATAACAGAGTTTAGAATAATATAGAGTTATTGAAGCGTGTAAACTTTATGATGCAGTAACATTACCTAGTGTAATAAACAAATATAACAAGCTAATTGGTAACCACATTATGTTCTTAGCACACAAGCTGTTTATTGCTATAACATTATACGACATTGAATTAGTGGTATTCATTTTATAGATATTATGAATGAGAACTTTTCCAGATTTTAGAGATAATTGGTCCTTTTTTAGGCAGTTCATTCGTTCAGAATTTTAAATTCATGGTACGGCAAAATTCCTCAGCTGTAATTTCGTACCACATACACTGCGTTCGCACTTATTAAGCAGATTACATTTTCTCCAATGTTTTCAAAAATTTTTCCCCGATTTCAATGAAATTTGTAGCAAATAATCACTATATATAGCAGCATTGATGGTATTCATTTCGATAAAATATTTTGATAATTAAAATAATTATCTCATTTTATTGAAAAATATGTAAAATATTGTGTTCCGAATTATTAAGCAAGTATTCTATTTACGGATCTAAATGGTGAAAATGGGTAAGAAGAAGGATTTAACACTAACTGAGAAAAGAAAAATAGTCAAGTTACTCGCTGAAAATATAAAATCTATTGAAATTGCGAAGCAGTTTGGCAGAGCTTATCGAACTGTAAACAAGTTTGTAGCGGAGGGTACCAAACTGAGGCAGCGAAGTGATAAAAGAGCTACAAGAAAAGTGACAAGGCGGCAGATATCTGTAATCAAGCGCAAATTGCAAAGCATCCATTGTCCTCAAGTAAAGAGGTTTTTGAGCAGGCTGGCATACATAATGTACCAAGAACATCTCGATGTGGAATCCTCCAAACAATTGGCAAGACGTGTAAACTTACGATTCAGTCACCATTAACACCCAGGTACAAGAAGCAGCGTGTTGAATGGGCGCGTCAGTACGTGAAAAGAGATTTTAATACTGTATTGTTCACCGATGAATGAAAAGCAACCCTTGAGGGACTTGATGTTTGGTCAAGAAGATGGATTGCTTAGAGCCAATTTCTACCATCGAGATTAAGACGCCAACAAGGTGGAGGTAGTGTCATGTTTTGGGCAGGATTGATAGGCTATGAAGTAGCTGTCCCATACAGAGTGCCTGATGGTGTAAAATTGAATGCCCAGTCTTACACAAACTTTCTAAAAGAAAACCTCATTCCATGGTAGAGATTGACCCTTAGCAATCCATCTTCTTGACCAACCATCAGATCCCTCAAGGGTTGCTCTTCATCCATCGGTTAACAATACAGTATTAAAATCTGTTTTCACGTACTGACGCGCCCATTCAACACGCTGCTTCTTGTACCTGGGTGTTAATGGTCACTGAATCGTAGGTTTACACGTCTTGCCAATTGTGTGGAGGATTCCACATCGAGATGTTCTTGGTACATTATGTATGCCAGCCTGCTCAAAAACCTCTTTACTTGAGGACAATGGATGCTTTGCAATTTGCGCTTGATTACAGATATATGCCGCCTTGTCACTTTTCTTGTAGCTCTTTTATCACTTCGCTGCCTCAGTTTGGTACCCTCCTCTACAAACTTGTTTACAGTTCGATAAGCTCTGCCAAACTGCTTCGCAATTTCAATAGATTTTATATTTTCAGCGAGTAACTTGACTATTTTTCTTTTCTCAGTTAGTGTTAAATCCTTCTTCTTACCCATTTTCACCATTTAGATCCGTAAATAGAATACTTGCTTAATAATTCGGAACACAATATTTTACATATTTTTCAATAAAATGAGATAATTATTTTAATTATCAAAATATTTTATCGAAATCGATACCATCAATGCTGATATATATAGTGATTATTTGCTACAAATTTCAATGAAATCGGGGGAAAACTTTTGAAAACATTGGAGAAAATGTAATCTGCTTAATAAGTGCGAACGCAGTGTATATTTCGAGCAATGAATATTTTTCGTTCGCTATGGAATTTGACTCGGTGCCGCCGACGCAAGGAAATTTAAGGCCTGCACCAGACTGGCGTAGCAAATTTATTTATTTATTTTTAATTTCAGTTTATTATGTAAAGGAACTACGACTCATCGTTCTAGAGTATACAACTAGAGTCCATATCTCACTTTATTTGTAGAGTAACGACATACCTCGCTTCCTTTTTGCCGAGCCGTATTGGCAAGATTAACACATCTGTCTATTCCAATGTTAAAGATATGACTATTGACTTGAAGATACTTTCCAGTACCACAGCCTGAAAATAAATCAGTGAATACTTTACCATTCGTCACTACCTTATTTAAGGAACTTCTAGGAAGAAGTGGCTAAGCTACAAAAGTAAAAAAGTTATTAAAATTGTATCAATTTGATAGTGACGTAACTTTTGAACTTTTGAAGATATTTCGACGAAATATTGGTACAACTTTAACTGCGTTTTCTGGCGTTTTTTACTTTTGGCGCTTAGCCACTTCTTCCTAGGAGGGCCTCATTTATACTTTTATTTTTCATACTCCGCTCTTAATTTAGTAAACAGTAACCATAATTTCCTCTAGTACTCAATAAATAGGCCTGTTCATAATGTTTACATTAACATTTATATAAGAAGCAACTTCTCATTAATATTAATTAATTTATTAGATAGAAACTCTTACTTTCGAGAGTTGTTTTCCTTCCATACATCGCACAAAAAATTCAAAAAATAAAATGTACGAGAAAAATACAAAACATATATAGTATATAAAAATGTTTAATAATTGTTTAACTAGCCTCTTGCTATGCCTTCACTTTCTCTGGCACTTTGTACGAGTGGATACCGAATACGATGATTTTCCTAAAGATGCTACTTTTACACACACACACACAAATACTCCTTAGTTATTACTCTTCGCTTTCCCACTCCTAATGATACATGATAAAGCAGGGAGGAAATTAGATGTAAGTGTTTTATGTAGTGCATCGGCATAATTAAAATGTAAATGTGCATTAACCGTCAGGGTAGATAAATACATAGTTACATATTTCCTATTAATTGATAAAGAAAGATAAATGACACCCCTTACAATTCTGGCGCTGAGAACAAGAAGGGTAATTGTCAAAAAAATCAAATTCAGGAGCAACAAATGAAATTTTAAATTTTCCTTTCAAAATATACTTATGAATATTTCTTTCTTTGGGAAAACCAGCCAAATATTGTACTGTTAAAAACCTTGTTTTAGTTATCGGAAGTTCCTAGTGATGATCGAAAGTGAAATTAGGATGACTTTGGCCCTTTTTGTATTAAAATTATTGGCAGAATGGAATGATACATTACGACATTGGCCCTTTTTGTATTAAAATTATTGGCAGAATGGAATGATACATTACGACATTGGCCCTTTTTGTATTAAAATTATTGGCAGAATGGAATGATACATTACGACATTGGCCCTTTTTGTATTAAAATTATTGGCAGAATGGAATGATACATTACGATATTGGCCCTTTTTGTATTAAAATTATTGGCAGAATGGAATGATACATTACGACATTGGCCCTTTTTGTATGTGATTTCCATCCTTTAATGCTGTGGTTCCTAACCTTTTGAGGTTTAAGGCACCCCAATGCCATCTGTCTTTTTTCTTAGCCCCCCTAAGGATATTGTGTATTCTTTGACGCCCCCTGAGATTTTGCGCCTCCTACTGTTCAACATGAAGTTATCACCTGAGCACCACGTAACTTGAAACTGAACCTACAGTATATATTTTCCTTTTGAACATAATAAATTGTGACTTTATTTGATTTTAAATTGTTATAGGTTGAGTAAGTTATGAATTTTGGATTGGTTATTTTTGTGTTGTTGTTGAAATTTGGCGACACCCCTCGGATGCACATTAGGCAACCTGGTTGGGAACACTGCTTTAATGTAACACCTGTTATATTAACCAATTTTTATATAATTTTTTTCCTTTAACTTTTCCTCCGCGACGTCCACGTTTAAGGTTAATTTATAATACCAATTTAATAACCAGAAAAAAGTAATATATACAGTATATATATTATAGGATGATTAACTTAAGTCCAAGCCATCTTGAGACAGCGCATCATTTCCTTTGAACTACTCCTTAATCCCCCGTAATACCCTCAAATGATTCAGTATACAAAAAGAGGAGGGGCCACTCCCAAATATAATTCACCAATTTTTAGAAGATGATCCAGACCTTTAAAAGAAGGGCTTATTAACCCATTAGTGCCGAGCGTCACTGTACTGATTTTGTTCTGGCTAACGTCAGACGATTTTATTCAGTCTCGGAAAAGACTTTTCGGCACTAATGGGTCAATACAGTATCATCCGCGCAAACTAAGTCATTAATCCTTAAGTTATCTATACAACATTCAACTTCTACCTCATTAAAAGAAGTAATTAAGCCACCAATATACACATTAAATAGTAGAGAGCGCAAGGAGTCTTGCCTAACTCCGCAAGAGAAACCAAAACACTCAGACAACCATAAATGCTTGATTGGAAACTAAAATTTCAATATATTTTTTATATACAATGGAACCCTTCTGCCTTCTAATTTTTTAAATTGGGATTCACTCTCATATGACTTGCTTATATCCAAGAAACAACTGTAAATAATTGAATTACTGTCAGTACATTTAAGTATGATTTCCTTCAGTACATTAATACACAATCATTTCAATGGGATCTTTTTAAACCAAGCTGATTTGGAGATGTTCATAGATAATCATTTAATCGGGGTAGCAGAACTTTTTCACGTAGTTTGAGAAGCAGGAAGCGAAAGCAATAGGCTGGTAATTATTGTTCGGTAAAATGTTCCCATATTTATTTTATGACAAGGGGTAAGATATATATAACCTCATAAACTCTTCAGGAATATAACTATGAGAAAGCATGCTGAGAAAAACAATGAAATATGCATGTTCACAACGTCATTAGCAAACTTTACGAAAATACTCATTCGATAGGTTATCTACAAGTCGAAAAGAACCTGCCTTTAATCAAACTCCCCACACTATTAAAAATGCTTGAATAGTGTGTTTTCCGCAACCTTGCAATTTCTTCTTCCCTCCACACTTCATCAATTGTTGGTGGGATCCTTGGCACATATTTCCTTCTTACAAAATGTCCACATATTATTATTATTATTATTTAAGCTTCATAGGATTTTCAGGCTGGAATAGAATCTTCTTCCTGTTTACTTATGGCTCTTTTATACTGAGCCCTACTTTTACTCCTACTCCTATTTATGTAAACTGAATCTATTCTTGGTCTACCCAGGAGGCCATATATCATAAGCGTCTTTTGATTCCCTTTTCAGAGGGGCAATAGAATTATTCCATCCAAAAATAATTTTAGTATGACAATTGTAAGATTTAATCCCGGGGTGCTCAAACCCTGGCACATGTGCCAAACCTGCCACATTGTGACTCTGACGATGGCACATGGGCACTCATCAAGGCAAATAAAAAATCAACGGTTATAATGCTGCACCAGCCTGAATTCAGAATGCCCTCGCGTAAGCAAGAAATTTGAGAATTTTCAGAGTGGTAATTGGCAACTCTTCTAAGACTGCCTGGAGCGCTTGCGCACTAAGATTTAAGATTCAGTTACTGAATACTCATTCATGTGTTAAGTGCGTCATATATAACAAATTGGCTGGAGGGTAGGGATGCCAGATTTTGTCCCGCAAAATTTTTTTTGAGGTTTTTTTTTTTAAGACCAATTTTTTTTCAAATTGAAACGATTTCTTCAACGGTTACCACAAACAAAATTAGAAAAATTGTATTAAAACAATGCTTAATAATGCTTGATTTTTTAATCAAATGCGGGACGTCTGGCAACCCTACTGGAGGGAAGCAAGTACACAAGGCTTTGTAATGCAGGTACCGTGAAGAAAACGTAAAATTTAGTTATAAAATACACACGACATTTATTGCTTTACTAATAATGCAATTTATTTGTGCAATATAAAAAAGTATATTAATTTAGGCCTATTCGACATAGTCATAGTGGCACATTACGTTTTGCATTTTGGAAAAATGGCATAAAATAGCACATGATTGCCATAAGTTTGAGCACCACTGATTTAATCGGAGGCCTTCCTGCTTTCCTTAATATGGATACCCTATCATTATAACACCAACTTGAGTTTAAAATATGAATCATATGAACAGGAATTACTACAGGCAAGTTGCAATATTTCTAAAGTGTGAAAGAGGTGTTCTGTCCTATCTTTATATTCTACTCTCTGTTTCATATTAACATTAGAGCAATCGATGCATTTATTCTTGCCTACCGAGTTATTATCAGGTTGTGTATTAAATAAGTTGGTAAATTAATTAAATTATTAGTTCTAACGGTCGATGATCAGAGAGAAGGAAATCATGAAGAATGTGAACAATTTCAATTTGATCATTTAAATTATTACTAGTCAGACAGTGATCAAACCATTTTGTGGTGCTATTCATATCACCAACGTTCGTAAAATTATTGCTAAAATGCTTAATAATTCTACATCGCTTAGCCTTAATTTAGCAAACTCACACATATTCCCAGTTTTACAAAAAATTTGGAGTTCACATCTGCATTAAAATCCTTTATTATTATACACTGACAATATTTTGTGGAAAATTGTACTTCCAATTAAAATGCATTCGTTGTTTATATGAAATTCAGTTCCTGGCAATCTTACTTGACTTAGCTAACGATTATTAGGCGTTAACGTAAAAAATTGAATAAAATTATTGTCTAAGCAACTGCGCGCCGAATCTGTTCGCATTGTAATCATTCATCTCTAGCCTGTGACAGACTTAAGGAAATCCAGAAGCAACATAATTTACCCGAAAAGAGACGTTATAAGAGGCGTAATCACCCGATGGAACTCTACATACCTTATGCTACAACGACTTTTTTCAACAAAAAGCTGCAGTTGTTGCATACTCTTCGGCTATAACATACCAACCTTCAATAACTATCAGTGGACTCTTATTCAAAGTGTTGTAAAGCTTCTTAGTCCATGTGAAAAATTAACGAATGACTTTTCCTTTGATTCTTCTTGTTTTTCCATGGTGTCCCCCGGTGTAACAGGTCTCTTGGTATTTTTGCGTAACATAACTGATAATGCAGGTATTCAAACTATGAAAAACTACGAGTATTTAATAGAAAATTTACAGAATTGCTTCAAGCAGTGGAAAACAGATATTACTTGCATGATTACTTAAGTTTTAGATCATCGTTTCGAATTTGCATTACGTGCCTGAGTTTGTAAAAAATGAGATAATCACTATGTTTGCATCACCTAATGCTAGTCCTACATTTAATATAGCTCATGACGATGAAGCAACTGCTTTTCTTTCACGAGAAGATCAAGGAGCTACGTACTTCGATGGGGTTGCTACGTCTTCACAATCAGATGTAGCCAGCAAAGTAGTCAGCAAAGTTGTCAAAAAGAATAAGACATCTCTTCAAAGGACCCATGAGTCAGTCGTGACACGAACCCTTTTGAATGGTGGCGCCATAATGGCGAGAGATTTCGGAAATTATTAATATTTACTCGTAAATATCTCACCACGAATAGCGTACAAGCGTACGAAGTAAACTGCTGTTCAGTTCTACGAAAAATGTAATTACCGTCGTACGTAATCGTTTAGCTCCTGATGCTGCTGAACAACTAATTTTTCTACACGATAATCTACTTGCATGAAATTTCAATTATTAGGTTTTGTTTTTGCGTTAATGCCTGTTCATTGTTTTGTAAGCGTATTACTTATTAGTATCACTATACCAGGATCTTTTCCGTTTGACTGCCGCCATTGAAACATAAGAGGTGAGTGCCCCCAGCTTTCTTTACTTAGCCTTATAAGGCTAACTAACGAAAATATCACGACCTAACCTAACCAATCGTCAGGTCAACTGTACGACCTTGACGATTGGTAGGTTAGGTCGTGATATTTTTGTTAGTTAGCCTTATAAAGCTAACTAAAGAAGGCTGGAGTTTAATTATGTTTCAATGGCGGCAGTCGAACGGAAAAGATCCCTATACCAAGTTGGATTTGTTTGTAATTATTCTTTGTAATAAAATAAAATACATTTTAAGTTCCTTTTCCTAAATTATGTTATTTACCCTAATTATGGAATATTCGGTTAAAAACATAAAACTATTCGGCCGAATACCGAATATTCGGTACATCCCTAGTATATACAGTATATATATATATATATATATATATATATATATATATATATATATATATATGCAGTGAGCACACCAATAATAAAAAATAATTAAAGCCAAAACAAATAAAATGTAAGCACTTCTAGCGCCTATATGAACACCCTCATCAGACAATAAGAGAAAAGCAAAAAAGTATCAAGTAAAATTTTCAAAAAAGATATAAAATTAGTCATGAAACTAATTTAGCAATTACTGTGTACGCTAGTTTTATATATTTTTAAAAAAATGTACTTATTTTATTTTGTTTGATGAGGGTGCTTATAAGAGAGTCGAAAGTACTCAAATTTTTTTTCTTTGGGTTTAAAATAACGTTTAAAACAAGTTCTGCCCACGTCCTGCCCTTGGCCCCTCCTTCCTGCTAAAAAAAGAAGGAAGATCCATTTAGTTCAGGGAAGACAAACATATATAAAATAAGAATTAATTAAAAATTTCTCCATCAGCAATTAGCTTTATATTTCGATCCATTTTCCATATCGTATATTCCTATATTGGTTTTATATTAATTATATATCAAGTTTATATAAAATTGTAATATAGTGGAAAAGCCGTAAATTAGAATTTAATTTTGTTAATCTAACACTTTAATTTCAGTAATTTAACTTCAAGCATTTAACTTTCGATCCAATTTGTCGGTAACTGTCTTTGATTAAGACCGAAAAGAATTCATGATGGGGAAAAAATGTAAGACTGGTAAATTTAGGTTTTCTTCTCATTTGTCGAAACGAGTCGACCCCTTTTAAAAGTCGAATAAATCATCACTTTCCCATCAACGGAAGAGGTCGATTAATTCCGTTATCATTCGTTCTTAAAATAAAAGTTACTCTCGTTTTTTCGACATTTAGAAGGACTGAAACGCTCGTTTCGATGGATAATTTTGGGCATAAAGTGGCATTAATGCTCATTCTTTGCAATACAATATTTGGTTAATTTATAAATTGTTAATTTGTTGTTAATCACTTCATTTTACATAAGTCTTAAGAGTGAAGTTTGAAAGTTTATTATTTTTGCTCTGTTTTTGTAAGATAAGAAGTTAACAACTTTTGAATTGTTGTGGGTGCTATAATGGATTAAAAACTTCCAAGGAAGACAAACTGACCACCAAAGTGAGACCCTATCATCAGAGTCTAAGTCACCATACCACTCTACAGGTTCCCAGTGACAGGAAACATATTTACAGTATGTATAATGGATTTTAGGTCTATTCTTATTTTTGGCTGAATTATTGGCTTTAAGAACTTCCGCAAAAACAATATATACACAGCATATTTATATTTAATTGTAGAGAAAGGAATGTTCTTAGGAAACCGGCGTTTAAGGATAATAAGGATGATCAACGCCCAAGTCAACACTATGAAGTTTTAATATCAGACGTTTCGGAAGTCAAACTCCCAACATCAGTAGCTGAAAACGATAAATAATAAAATAAAAGATGAAAAACAAAAATTATTTTGCTTCATTACTAAATTTGGCCGTAAAAGGCTGTTTTCATGTTTGATAATAGACTCTATAAACAAATAGATGGCGTAGCCATGGGTTCTCCTTTGGGCCCTACTTTGGAAACACCTTTCTTTGTTTTCAGGAAGCTCGCCGGCTTGATGACTGCCCCACCTCCTTTAAACCCGTTTTCTACCGTAGATATGTGAATGACACCTTTTTTTATTATTCCAGCACCCTTCTCACTTTGATCAATTCTTGATTTATCTAAATTCTAAATATCCCAGCATTAAATTTACTAAGGAAGTGGAGCAGAATTCCCAGTTGGCTTTCTTGGACGTCAATATTCATAGAACCAATAACTTTAAAACGTCCCTATATCGTAAGAAAACGTTCACTTGTCTAGATACACATTCTTTAAGTGACGTCCCTTTTGGTTTTAAAGTTAATTCCATTAAAACCCTGACTGACCGTGCTCTCAAGGTTTGCTCTGATTATTTTTCTTTTCATTTTGAGATGTATTTTTTAATTAATTATTTTAACTCTAATTCTTACCCAAAGGACCTGATTATGAAGCATATTTGAAATATTTAAATCATCATTTTAAACCCCAACTCCCCGTTCCCACTGTTCGAAAAGACAAAGGATATATATCGATGCCCTTTTACGGCTACATCAGCCTAAGGATTGAAAAAGACTTAAAACCCTCGCTCAATTTTACCCACAAATTGATTTTAATTTTCTATGCCGTCAGAAATGGCACGAATAATCGAGCTTGGCCAAAGTGTGGGGTTTGAGGATTTGGGATTTTGAAGAAGCTGATGTGATAGAGCTGCTCGAGTCTCATGCGGAGGAATTGACTCTAGAGGATTTGGCAGAGCAGACACAGCTAGAGTAAGAGGATGAAGAGGCTGGCTCGTTACCTCGCGCTCGTTGATCAAGTGATCCAGGAAGGGATTGATATGGATCCCAACCTGGAGCGAAGTTTACAGATTGGAAAGATAATAACATCACGTGTTTCTGCCTACAGGGAGCTTTATAGGGAGAAACAGTGCGCGGCAAAACAGTCAACCTTTAACAGTCCTGCCAGCACACACGCTCGCTCCGTGACTCCGGCTTGCAGCAGCAGTACCCTTGCTGGCCCACCTAGGCAGCCCTCTTCTTTCCTCGACGTGACCCTGACGACCCTACACCACCCTCTCCTCACGCATCCATGTAATTCTCTACACTCGTCTAACGTCAGCCTCTTCTCATGCAAATAACAACAGAATATACTCATTTATAATGTTCATTCAATAAAATCTACAGGATTTAGTTATTAAACTGATGTTAGTGCATGCATGAAAACTTAATACAGTACAGACTCATTGTCAAGAGAGGGACTTTGGCTGTGGCTGGGAACGTAACCCTCCTTTTACTATGGAAACCTATCTTCGTTTATATCAAATTTGCTTATACCGACCTTTTCTAGGAACACAGTTCTCGATCTAAATGAGGGACATTATATATAGATGGTGAATCAAAAGCCCTACCTTCAAAATAACTATACAATAAATAATTTTGAGGCATGACTTTTGACTCACCTTGTATATATAAAAAAACATAACTCTTTCCAGAAAATAGTTTAAAAGAGCTGTTCTTATCAATTTTTTATACGTATATCGTGTTAGAAACCAAAGAAAACTATTAGTTTAGGGCAGCTCTTTCCAACCTGTGGTGTGCGGAGCTTTTTCAGATGGTACACAAGAAGATTATAAATACACAATTTGTTAAGTGATAATTAATTATTTTCATGATAAGGTTTTCAAAAGTAAAATTAGTTGCTGGTGAATAACCGGCAACTTTTCCGACTGCGGGTTTTTGCATGTTATCCCTTTCACCATCCATTTAGATTTCAAATTATTTAATGATAATGGGGAAGACCGAAATTTTGATTCAGTATAAATGTCGATGAATTTCATTATAAGAATATATAACTTTAAAAAAATAAGGTTGAAAATTCAAGATTGAACACCACAGTGCACCTTCCTACGGTTTTGACAAGGTCGTAAGTGCGCTTCCTTCCTTCTTTAATCGTACTTAGAAAAACATCCATGGCTGAAAGTGATACGTTGACTTAAAAAGGTTGGAAACCCGTGGTTTAGGATATATTTATACACTTTAATTCTTCCTAAAGCATTTTATTAAATAATATTCCTTTTTAAAACATTTTTCTTCTACAATGAAAACAGAAAGATAATTTTACAACAGTTCCGAAGCTCAGATCTTAGAAAGAACTTCAGTCAATTATTTTTTAGTTATTAAAAGAGGTTGAAGACTTATATATAAATAAATATATAATAAAATAATTACTTTTATATTGATTTGTTTTAGTGTTTGACCATGTTTATTGAGAGAAAAGAGCAGCTTAAAATTCGCACGCAATCGCGGCGAAAGCAGCACGCCAAATGGAGCAATGATTTCCTCGTAACACTCTAACAACCGCTGTACAACTGCGCTTTCACGTTCCAGATTATTCGTCGAAGGTAATATGTCAACAATAATGGCTGGAGTCATAAAAATACTCGGAACGGAGAGCCATAAACTCCTCAGGGAAATAAAAACACTTTTCTCATCGCTTTACCTTTTATCACATTTTTTCATTTTTGCGTAACTTTTACAAAAGTTTACTCGAGTGACCATAAAATATGGATCAATGAACCTTTTACTGGTCGTTTTATTTAAGAAAATATATTAGCCGTTATCTGAACCTTTACTTCATTAAGCAATTCCGAACTAATTTATTTCACCCAAATAGTGAACAACCAGAAAGGTAAAAACCATCAGCTAAACTATTAATTACTAAAATACAAAGTCTAAATTCAAGGAAGAAATATATATACAGGAATACCTCGGATAAGACGGTTTCAAACAGGACGGATTTCGCAATAGGACGGATTGAATATTATAATATAAAATTAATTATTTAATGTAATATTTAAGATATTTATAAAAGGAATGTCAGTGCGATGATATATTAAGTTTCAAACAACCCGCGCGCGGTCTATACTACAAGTTTTTGGAAAAATTATAACATCAGAAATATTATAGAAAACATCAATCAAGCGTGGCTTGAAGTCACTGCGAGTAATATGCGAGCAGTGTGGAAAAATATTCTACCACATTGTGCAACTGATTTTCGTGGTTTCGAAAATCACATTGCAGGAGTTGCAACTGACATTGTTAGCATTGGGAAGGATCTTGGATTCGAAAATGTTGATGCACCAAATGTTATCGAGTGCATTGAATCGCATTCGAAAGATCTAGACAATGAAACTCTAATCAATCTAGAACAACAACGAGTTTATGAAGAAGAAGAAGCGAAAGAGGAAGATGCAGAAGCAGAAGACGTTCCTACAAAAGAATTTTCAACTGGTGATCTTGCATTCTTATTGTTTTTTTCACATTTAAACATGTTAAATCATTATAATTATCGAAAATAATCATACAAAAAACGTAATTTAAAATGTCTTGGAACGACCTACAGTATTTCCCATTAAAACATGCCTCGAACAGGGCGGTTTCAAACAGTGCGGCATGTCGGCGGAACGAATTAACCGTCTTATCCGAGGTATTCCTGTATATATATATATATATATATATATATATATATATATATATATATATATATATATATAACAGGAATTAACAATACAATTGCTTAAAATGTGCACAAATTTAAAGATTGAATCGCGAGTATTAATTGTCGATGTAATTAATGTTAACATAATATAATTTATATCACAATAGCAAACTTGACGGATAACAAAACCAAGGACTGAATACACAGAACTGTTCGTTGATCGCTCGCAAAAATATAGATCCCCAGCTTCGGGATACCGTACGGCAAAGACAAAAGTCCTACCGCCGAGGATTGTGAGCGGGAAGTGTTGCTTGGAGTAGGACTAAGACGTAACTGTTGGTGTTCTTTTTCAATGAAAATTTCTTAAGTCATAAATTCTGTCCTGGCGGAAATCGGCCATTTCCGGTAACGCATCAAAGAGACATTTATCAGAAGAAAATGAGTCCCATATATTTTGTACCTTTCTCTGCGAGTTTTTATGGATGCTTTCCTGACGACTCTTTAGTTTCTGGAACTTGGTCACTTCCGGTAGGCGTAAAACTTGAGGTTCGTTTGTTCCGGTAGGAGTTCGTTTCTACAAATGTTCCCTATGATTTTAACAAGCTATATTTTACGATGTAGTAGAGTTAAAGTAATGCGGTATATTTTAAAATAAACAAACAATTTTAAGTTTATACAAGTTTATTAGTATACCTCTACTCTGGCGACTTTGGAAACGTCTAATCGATACTCTAATTCAACCCACATCCTGCTCAACATCTCGGGCAACACTGAGTTGATGGCTGCTGTGTTCTTTTGTTTCAGCGATTCTAAATTGTTTACCTTTTCAGAATAGACAAGATCTTTCGCGTATTTTCAAAGGAAAAAATCGAGTGGCGTCAAATTCAGCGATTCTGGGGACCAAGCGATTAGGATTGCTCGTCCAATCCAATTCTCAAGGAATTTCTCGTTTAGAACAGCATGCATACATGCACAGTGCTAATGCAGTGTGGTGGTGCTCTATTTTGTTGAAAGATTATGACCAATTCTACTTCAATATGAGGGATAACAAAGATTTCAAGCATATCCAGATAGGTTGTACCAGTAACCGTTTCCTCTTCGAAGAAGTAAACACACAGAACCCCGTTATGCATAAGCCGACAATACACATTCATTTTGGGGCTGTCGCGCATGCACATATTTGATGGGAGCAGATGGATGTTCTGAACCCCAAACTCTACAGTTGTTGTTGTAGCGATTCAACTTCCTGCTTGTGTGAAACGTTGCCTCATCGGTGAAAAGAATGCAATTTGGTCTTCATTATGTGCAAGAAAATGGGTTTATATTACATGCCAATTGGTAATTTTGTGAAAATAGGTAAAAAAATAAGCAACATGATCTGCGAGGCTGAGGAACAAATGTCAATTACGCCTACATAGCCCGCAAAGCAAAGCCACAACACACGCGCGATGTGTTCAAAGCACAACTGAACTGATTCAACCAATCGTTTAGGAAAAAATAGTCAGCACACTGTTATGATCTCACGTCACATAGCTCGCACACAACAGACATACAGCGCACCACAACACAACACACATCTTAGCCTGCGGGTGAAAAAATCTCTTGGAAAAGTGGTTTTGATGCACATTTTGACCATACTTGGGGATCTGAGCGCTTGTATCCAGTGGTGTAGTGCTAAATAAAGAAGTGAGGGAACGCATTTTGAAAGTGTTACTCAGATGCGGGGGGGACAATGGAGAGCGCGGCGAGCCCATATAGCTGGGGGTCCGGGGGCACTGTAAGCCCCCCCGGGAAATCTTTTGAAATCTGACCAATTTCAGGGATATTTTGAGGTCATATGCACTGGATATTAGGATATATTCCAAGGTTGAAGATGCAGTCAGTGGCGGTTCCTCATATGGGCAATATGGGCAGCCGCACAGGGCGGCATTTGTGGAGGGGCGGCATGAGCGCCTGCAAAAAAAATAAAAATAAAAATAAGAATAAATAAATAAAGAAATAAATAAAAATAAAAAATAAAATAAAATAAATAATAAAAGATCAATAAATATATTTTTATTAATAAAAAACCATCTATTGCATTTTCCATAAACCTTCCCATAAAAGACCTAAACAATGCAAAATGCTTCCAGATTAATATTATTGGGAATAAAGGCCCATACTTTAACATATGTAATGTTATTTTTCTGGGTTTGGTTAAATAGTGAAATGTATATTATTTATTACAGAACGAATCTTCACACTAAGCCACTAAGGTCTGTCAAATAACCGCAAATGGATAAGAAGAGGTCAAAGCTATCAGGTGCTCAGTTTAGAAAAAAGAGGAAAGAAGAAGAGGAGAAACGAGCAAAAGATAAAGGTATAGAGCTATGTCATCTACTCTTCACTGCTATATTGCACTGCTATTTTGTGATATAGCTTTCTGAGTCATTTGAAGTGTACTATTATGTATATAATTAGCCATTAACCAAGGAGGTTGTATTATTCATTTGTTTCCTATTCTAAAAGTTTAATAAATTGTGCTTAATAACATGTTAAATTAATTGTACTAGCCTATTCATGCATTGGTCTGTTATGTTCTATTTTACTATTTGCAGGGGCACTTTTGAAATATTTTGGAACACCCTCTGCCACTAGCCAGGATGAGAAGCCGTCTACTTCTGCCATTATTGAGGCTGAGGAGCCATCTACCTCCTCAGCCTCACATATGTCTCCACAAATGCAGTCTGATCCTGAGGATGAAGACCCATTTGCTTCTACTTCTCCCCGGCAGGACTCTTCAGGTGAGTTTGTGTGCACATATGTCTGTGAGTGTGTGCGTGTGTGTGTATGTGTATGTGTGTGCATCCCTGCAAAGCATTTTGCAAACAGTTATAAATTATAATGTTATTATCACTGGGTCTGGGTTACTGGGTATGTGTGGTGTTTCACCACCATAATTCCATAACACCACCACCATAACAAAGTGCTGTGAATAATGTGTTATCTAACTTAGGTGTGTATACTAATGAGTAATGCTCTTGTTCTTTCTATTAGAAAGGCCTGGAGCAGAATCGCCTCCTGAGGATGAGTCTCTGTCCACCGACCCTGCTAACTGGCCTTCAGTTCTGACTGAGAGAATTCGGACACAACTGGTTTCCAGGGGACCAAGTCAAGTACCATCTGACTTTGTATTCCCTAGAAACGACAGTGACGGAAGAAGTTTCCACCATCAATACTTCAGGAAGTCATTGGTTAGTGGGGAAAATATAACCAGAAGTTGGTTGGTCTATTCCTTAAAAAACAACAGCCTTTTCTGTTTCTGTTGTACATTATTTTCCAAGAGGAAAATAAATTTAACAAGTTTGGGACTCTCGGACTGGAAGCATGCAAGCTCATTGCTCACATCACATGACAACAGTTCAGAACACCTAAATTCTATGAAAATCTGGAAAGAACTGGCAGTGAGGATGAGAAAGGGGGAGACCATTGACAAGCAGGAGATGGCACTTCTGGAGGCTGAGAAGTTGAGATGGAGAGCGGTGCTGACACGTCTCACTGCTATTGTGCATTCTCTGGCAGTTAGGAATTTGGCACTAAGGGGACATACAGAAAAATTGTTCTCACCATCAAATGGCAATTTTCTGAAAGAAGTTGAACTGATGGCACAATTTGATCCTATAATGCAAGAGCACATTAACCGTGTCCAAAAAGGGACCTCCAGTCACACCAGCTACCTCGGCCACCACATACAAAACGAACTCATTGATTTGTCGAGCAGCAAGACCATTTCAGCAATGGTGAGCGACATCAAACAATCAAAGTTTTTTTCAATAATTCTAGATTGCACTCCAGATATCAGCCACACTGAACAGTTGTCAGTTGTGATTCGGGTTGTGTCACTGGAGGGGAAGCCCCATATAAAGGAACATTTCATGGGGTTTTTGGAGGCAGAGGAGTCCACTGGTCAACATTTGGCATCTCTGATTCTGAAGAGACTGGAGGAGCTAAAAGTTCCTTTCATGGACTGTAGAGGACAATCATACGACAACGGGGCCAACATGAGGGGAAAAAACAAGGGTGTTCAATCCAGGCTCCTAGAAATTAATCCCAGAGCTCTGTTTGTTCCATGTGGGGCTCATTCTCTGAATTTGCTTGTGGCCGATGCTGCTAAGGGATCTATTGATGCCACAAGTTACTTTGGCATCTTGCAGAAGCTTTACAACTTGTTTTCAGCCTCCACACAACGATGGGCCATTTTGAAAAAACATGTGAACATCACATTGAAGATGTGGTCTGATACAAGGTGGGAAAGCAAGATCAAGAGTGTGGAGCCCCTGAGATATCAGGCAGCTGCAGTGAGAGATGCACTGATCGAGGTGAGGGACCACACCAAAGACTCTGTAATAAAGGTCGAGGCTCAATCTCTGTCAGAGGAGGTTGGGTCATACCGCTTCGCCATTTGTTCAGTGGTGTGGCATGACCTGTTGTGCCAAATTCAGCATGTGAGCAAGCAGATGCAGTCTCCTAGCATGCACGTTGATGTTGCAGTAAATCTCCTAAAAAAAACAGAGAGAGGTCTCCGCAATTACAGGGCAACAGGTTTTGTGGCTGCACAAATGGCAGCCACAGATATCTGTGAACAAATGAATGTGGAGGCTGTGTTAAAACAAAAACGGCTGAGGTCCACAAAGCGGCACTTCTCCTATGAAGCATCTGATGAGCCCTTGATTGATGCTTTGAAGAAGCTGGAGGTGACATTTTTCAATGCAGTGGTTGATGCTGCAACATCAGCCATTCAGGAAAGATTTTCCACGTTGGAAATTGTGGGAGAGAAGTTTGGAGTGCTGACACATTTCCAAAATCTCACATTTGAGGAGCTGACAGAACAATGTGTGAACCTTAGTACTACACTACACTTTAAGGGACAATCTGACTTGGATGGCAGAGAGCTTGCACAGGAGCTGAAGAACTTGCCTGACTTGCCATCAAAGACCATATCCTTGCTTGAACTGCTGACATTTATCCATGAAAGGGAGCTCTCTGAAATATATCCAAATTTGTGGACTGCTCTCAGAATTGGTCTTACTCTTCCAGTCACTGTTGCTGAAGCAGAGAGGAGCTTTTCAAAGCTGAAGCTCATCAAATCCTACCTGAGGTCAACTATGTCACAGGAACGCCTTACCGGTCTGGCCATCATCAGTATAAATCATACAATTGCTGAGCAGATTTCATATGATGATTTAATTCATGACTTTGCATCAAGGAAGGTAAGAAGAGTCAGGCTTTAGATGGCAGTTGTGCTGTGGTGCAATTTATTTTGTTTCTTGTTCAAAGTGTAGCATAATAATTACCCTCTCTTAAGTGTCTTATTCTATTTATGTGATAGAGCATTTGTACAATTTAGAAATTTGATTCTCTAGTTTATTTATGGCAGTTGTGCAATTTAATTTGTATTTTTCCTGTTCATAGTATCATAATTACATTCTCTTAAGTGAGTTATTCTATTTACGTGATGAAGGATTTGTAAAATTCAGAAATTTGAGTCTTTGTTTTGGTTCTGAAGTTCCAACAATTAGTCCAATAAAAAGTTATTTTGTGAAAGAGTTATGTCTGTCCTTTATTTTGGGGGGATTCGAATGTGTGTGTGTTGGCGAACAAGGGGGGGGGGCGCTGAAGGTGAGGTTCGCCCAGGGCGTCATGTAAGCTAGGACCGCCACTGGATGCAGTATTTCCAGTGTCATTAGATATACGACATCCAGTACAATCAATAAAAATAGCTAACAACTGGAATGATTAACTAAAAAAAAGTTAACAACTGGTACGCCGTGGTGACTGTTTCACCAGATCTTTATAGGCTAGCATTGCCTCAGTCGAAGCTAAAAGAAATGAAACAGTTAATGATTCTTTCTTATATTTCTTCTAGGGGTGGGAATTAAAATTTCATGACGTTAGAGATTTGTAAGTTCGGATTTATTTTAAATAGTGAGGGAACGCCGTTCCGTCTACCAAAAAAAGTAAGGGAACGCCGTTCCCACGCGTTCCCACAGCACTACACCACTGCTTGTATCCCTAGCTGGTGCCCATAATTATAACCGTCGGATTTTACATAGGCACAGGAACGTGCTCTAGGATTTCGCTCTTATAAGCGTGCTGTTCTTATAAACGTCACTCTTATAAGTGTTGTTCACTGTGTATATATATATATATAAAGGCATCGTCAGCCTCGGAAACCTTGATTTTGGTTCTCTTTCTTTTAAAGGGGACATTTTTGTGGCCCCTTCCTTTCTACATAAAAAAAAAGATTTTGGAACTGTCAAAGGGAGCATTATCGGATTGAAGTACCTCTAAGAAAAACCAACTGTCCACTAAATGAGACCAACAAAATTCCGAGGCCTGAGTGATTTACCCAGTCTACAGGTTCCCAGTAACACAGAACACACACACACACACACACAGAAAGTTTCGTTTATTCTATATGAATATAATATTCACAGCTTTAATTTTCAGAAGTATATTGGAACTCATTTACCTTTTAGAGAGAGAAGAAAAAACTATACATACGAGGAATATATGCAATAAATTCAGGTCATAGATTCTCTTTGTAACCTGTACCTAACCGTGGTGTAAATTACATTAGTAATACAGTGCCCGCGAAAAGTATCCGATCACTCAAGAAAATACAATATTTTCCCTTGATATTCAGAGACACGTAATTCACTTTCTATTTGTTCTAGTGACATCTGGTAACTTTGAGGTTGCTCGCTGATATGAGAGCTATCCAACGCATTCTCAAATTAGTGTTCTGGTAGCCTTCGTTGCGGGTGGCTGTGTCTCAAATTTGTCAGATTTCACTGTTTGTGTAAATTTCTTGATATTTTTTTTTTTTTTACAGAAAGTGGTGTAAATAAAATTTATATATAATGTGTGCTAAAAACAACTTAAGAGTGATTGTCGAGGTGCTATTGTTGCTTTGCATGCATGTGGGAAATCACAGAGACAGATAGCTAAGGAATTAAACATATCCCAAAGTACCGTTAATTTATGGGTTTCACGGGCTAAGAACAATGGTGGCCTAACCACGCCAGTCCCTAAAAAACGATCTGGCAGACCGAGAAAAACAAATTCGCGAACAGACAAACTTATGAAACGTTTAGTATTGAAAAACCCAACAATAACTGCGAAAGAAATAAAATTTAATATGAATAATTTGTTATCTGGTGTTTCTGAACGAACTATCCAGGAGCGGCTCCAAAAAGAACTCGGATTACCATCTCGCCATGCTGCTAAGAAACCGTTCATTAATGAAAAAATGCGTAAAAAACGTGTCGCATTTTGTAAATATACATTCATTGGACTGTTGATGACTGGAAGAAGGTTTTATTTAGCGATGAGTCGACATTTTTGACATTCAGAAGTTGTCCAAAAAAGGTTCGCCGGCCTATTGGCTCAAATAGGATGGACCTTAAATACACCCTAAAGACAATGAAACACCCTCCAAGTGTGATGGTTTGGGGTTGTTTCGGTTACTATGGGCGTGGAAACTTATATTTTCTTCCGAAGACACAACTATGAATGGTGCACGGTATTTAGCAATGCTACAGGATAAACTTCCAATGGCAATGGCAATCCAAAGGACAAAAACATACATGCATGATGGTGCACCATGTCACAGGGCCAAAATAGTGACAAAATGGATTACTGACAATAAATTTGATATTTTGGATTGGCCTGGTAATAGTCCAGATCTCAATCCGATAGAAAATCTGTGGCTAATAATAAAAAATAAGGTTGAATGCCACGACACTGGCTCAGTCGAAAAATTACAAGAGGCCATCAAAAAGGTATGGTGCAAGGAAATATCAGTGGAAGTTTGTCAAAACTTGATTAAATCCATGCCAAAACGTCTAGAACAAGTCATCCAAACCAAAGGACAGATGACAAAATACTAATATAAGGTTAGTATACATTTAAACATTGTTTTTTATGTAAAAAATACAAATTTCAAGGGTGATCGGATACTTTTCGCGGGCACTGTAATAATAGATAACTCGGTTTTCCTTCTCACCAAATTGTTCATTTTGACAAAGATCAAGCTTTTCACTCCGTCTTAGACCTACAGTTTAACGTGGAATCCGAACTAAGATGCAGCACTGGCGGGGTAAAATTACAATGTCATCGCCCGGACTCGATCTCTCAACCAGCACCCCAGCGTCTTAACCACTAGGATACCTAGGGCGCCCATTTATCTACCAACCCAAGCAGACAATCATTTTCATGAGCTAAACACAATTTAATCACACTCCTACGCAAGAATTGGCAAGTAGAAAGTCAAACCGAATACATTAATCAAAGTTGAGGATCGAATAGTATGACCGCAAACATATATTTTGAAAATATTTGAAACCATCGTGGCAGAGACTGTAAAAGGCAATTAACACACACACACACACACACACACACACACACATATATATATATATATATATATATATATATATATATAACCAAATCCACAAGTCAGGATTCTTGGGAAAGCTGAGAATAGTATGACCGCAAAAAATAATAATGCACAAAAACATTCTGCTTGTAGAGATCTAGATTTCTTATTTCCTAATGATATTTGTGTCATCGGATATTACTGTGCTGTTTCTGGTAATGATCTATGTCAGGATTATGAAGAGTAGCGGTGCTAATTTTGTTTCCTGTGGTACTGAGCTGAGCGGCTCTGATGAAGATATTCCTATAACGACTTGCATCCGAACTGGGAAAAATTGAGGATCAAATAGTATGACCTAAAAAAATAATGTAAAATATTGTTGTGATAGAGATGGTTTATCAATGTTGCGAGGGATATTGCATAAAGGGGTGGGTTCTAAAATGGAGAAATCGAGAAAAGTACGGACGCAAATGCAAATATTGTCGTGGTAGAGACTGCAAGTCGTAATACACGATGTGAGCATTAAATCTACGGAGAGAATATAAAGACACCATTAGTCGACCAATCAGGACGTCCAAAGCATGGAACAATAATATAGGTGTTACGATTGGTACGCAATTTTATCAGAGCCCCGCCCAGTTACATTGACAACCAATCGTTAGACCACCAGTAATAGAGCCCCAACCTTCTACGTCTTACGACACAACCCCCACAATAGAACCTTCCTCAAATATACCCCCTTATTCAATTCCGGGGTACATCCTCCACAGCAGCTTCTCGTTCTGTTGAGGCTGGCATAACATTCGAGTTGGTGCGCACCGCTACCCCCACCCCAGCCTTGACTAGAAATCGGTATATAGTCAGGGTTGATCCTAGATCCATGTATAGCAATGGTGTTGAACACGGACTACGCCGCATAGTTGAACGTATTGTAGAGTTTGCCCTTCAGAAACGCGACGAACGTGAAGTCAGGACGAGGCTGTCCTTCGGATTCGGGTCAGATGACGGAGATGTAGATGATTTTTGGGTAGTAATACCGTTCAGACGTTTGGCAGCTGAAGATATAGAGTATATATTAGGCCGTATAATGTAGGCCTCTCAAAGTAATATAGCCTTCAATATGGACAACTTCACGCTAAATATTGACCGTGTATTCCGTGTTGCGGGTCATAGTGCCACACCTTATACTCTTAACTTCAATTGTCAGTCTTGCTTTTCTCTTCTCCCACAGAACCGTGAATGACGATGAGGTACCCGCCCAGTGTGTGTACAGGAGAAAGTTCTAAGCTCCGCCCACCTGTATGATTGATCACGTGACTCCTGCTACTACCTGGGTTTCCCTGCGTGCTCAGTTGATCGCAGTAAGCCCTGGACCTCAGACGTGTATTCTCCCGCGTAGACAGAAAATAGTAATGGCTACCTTTAATATTGCGTGTTCGACGTTTATGAAATGGTGTTCGGTAAAGTGTCAAGATGTGGTGGATACTGAAAAACTCCCTATTCCACCGTCCTTTGATGCTTTTAAGGCTACATTGATTCGTGCGAAGGAGCAAGAGGTACAAATACTCTATGGCTATTCTGGCGAGAGCATTGTAGGATTTCGTAGTACAAGTGATGTATTGAACTATGTTGTAGAACTAAACTTTATAAAAGCTTACATATACCGTGAAGTAAAAGAAACAACACGTGCAGAAGAGAAGCAACGGATATGGATAGTGAGCCTTGTTGATGAGTGGTTGACAAGCGATATTATGTCATGTTGCATCATACCGAGTACTCGTACCCTACGACTGAGAATGTAAATCTTGTCATCATGGAGAATCTTAAGTATTTTAACCACTATATTAATATATATCATGACGAGGTTTGTAGTGAGGTTGTGGCTAATGGCCTGTGTGAGTTTTTAACAGACTTTAGAGACGAGTATCGATTGTTAAACAAAAAGGAAAAATATGGTCATATATTTCTCTCAAATAGTGTACCGGGTTGTGAAGATGTTTAGTTTGTGGAAATGAACGTCTGGTGAGTGATAAAACATTAAAACCGATATAAAATGTGTTTAGTTCGTGAAAATCCTCCTATGCAAAAATGTCTGGTGCGTATTCTGGGGAGTGGGAGTGATAAAACATTGAAACCTATATTACTTCATGTATCGGAAAATTTCTCAAAACATCTACCCAATATAATGGGATACAACTATTCGAACAGCGCCGTACACGTTTAATTAGCTTATGGTGTGACTCACTCCTCCCGTCGAGCCGATCCGATGCATGTGGCTCATAGTCATCTCAGAGCTGAATAGAATCTTCGTGATAGTTGAGAAGGGGAGTGAAGATCGTTATAAAATTCCTACAGATGTAGGTACAAGAAGAGAGCAGATTAGTGCGCTCCCTCATATGCCGTTGTTTGTACGTTGTGTATAAATAACGATCGGCCATGCATTGATATACGGCTGATGTGGAAGAATGCTTCTGATAATAACGCTCTTGTCCCTACGCGAAACCGTTTCATCCTCGGCAGAATGCTTGAAATCGTAGGATTTCGCAAGCTGAAGCCTATATTAGACGCGCGTGTTACGGATATGCTTTATTTTGATACGGTTCTTGAATACGCATACACCGCTCTGCTCGATGGGTTTACCGAGTGTAGGACTGAACAAGGTGAGAATGGTCTAGAGCTGGATGCTTATTTAAAAAGTTTAGACTCTTTGAAATATCATGAACTTTGGTACAAAGCACTTGAGCGGTACAGGGCTGAGTTCACCTACACCGTTCACCCTGAAGAACTATTTCTTTATATAATGAGCAGCTGTCGTAACGACTTAGAAGATTATTTCAACTGCCGCTATGCAGTGTGAAGAAGCGTTCACGATTGAAAAGCTCGGGTCGGTAGAAATAAACCATCGATTGGAAAGGCGTGTTTATAAACTTGTATTTGATAATGATGTTGTGGCTAACGATTACCTCTTTTTGCGTGCTTTTGATTGTATTCTAGCTGTATTTAAAGGTAACTTGCCAACCGATTGTAAAATGAGCACAAAAATAGTACTGAACGATATGAAGGCCATTTATGTAGAGTACAGGTTTCCCTATAATTTGAGCGGTGAAATAATATTAAACTGGGTATTGCAAAGCAATAACGATGTGATTGTAGACTCGATTACGTGTGAGTTTAGTGTTTTGCGCAGTAGAACAAAGTGAATGTATTTATTTTCAATATATTTAATTATTTAACATAATTGTGTATAATATATATATATATATATATATATATATATATATATATATCTATTATTTCTCCTGTGGCTATACGTTTTGTATTTCTTTTTTTTTTTTTATTTTGTGCAGTAGAAGATAAAGTGTATGTATTTATTTTCGATATATTTAATTATTTAATATAATTGTGTATATATTTCTCATGTACTGCTATATTGATGGTTATATTTTTTTTTTTGATTATACACATATTCCTCGTTCATATTTCTTATACTATTATTATTTTTTTATTTTTTTTGATAATTCCAATGTATATTTATTTTCTATATACAGGGTGTCCCCAAAAAAACTATATACTCTTTATAGCTTAATCCGCTAGTTGGTTTAGAAGGCGTAAATGGCTTGTACAGGTTGAGTTGCCAGATTGTGCTATTTATTTAATTAAAGCATATATTATTGACAGTTGGCTTAGATTTCCGCCAGTTGGCTTAGAAGGCATAAATGGCTTGTACAGGTTGAGTTGCCAGATTGCACTATTTATTTAACTAAAGCATATATTCTTGACAGTTGGCTTAGAAATCCGTCAGTCGTTTTAGAAGGCGTAACCAGCCATTTGGTATAATTAAATATCGTTTACAACCAAAAGAATTAAATAAAACACCATTACATCATTCTGTTTAATTAGACGAAATATTGTAAATACAGGGTGTCCCAAAAAAACTATATACTCTTTATAGCATCATATATTTTATAATTAAAAAAAAAAAAACAATATATTGTTATAGCAATTGCCAATGAAAGGTAAATTAGTAATCTAAGTGATCAAAATGTGCGGGACCATCACAGCATCCACATTAGTCCATGCCTGCGAATCAGTTAGTCGACGCATTCAAAAGTGCATTCATGCCGCCGGAGAACATTTTGAGCACTTGGCGTAGTTAATTAAATTTTATAGGCAAACAACTCGCTATAACATTTTGATCACTTAGATTACTAATTTACCTTTCATTGGCAATTGCTATAACAATATATTGTTTGGTTTTTTTTTTAATTATAAAATATATGATGCTATAAAGAGTATATAGTTTTTTTGGGACACCCTGTATTTACAATATTTCGTCTAATTAAACAGAATGATGTAATGGTGTTTTATTTAATTTTTTTGGTTGTAAACGATATTTAATTATACCAAATGGCTGGTTACGCCTTCTAAAACGACTGACGGATTTCTAAGCCAACTGTCAAGAATATATGCTTTAGTTAAATAAATAGCGCAATCTGGCAACTCAACCTGTACAAGCCATTTATGCCTTCTAAGCCAACTGGCGGAAATCTAAGCCAACTGTCAATAATATATGCTTTAATTAAATAAATAGCACAATCTGGCAACTCAACCTGTACAAGCCATTTACGCCTTCTAAACCAACTAGCGGATTAAGCCAACTGGCGGATTTACACCTTATAAGACAGCGGGCGCTCAGTTGAAGTCTTAATATGCACTTGGCTCCTGCCAGGTGAACACCTCTCTTACTCTCCTTCTCCTCTCTTTCTCTTGGGGGATAACTCCGCCTCCAAGTTTCACAACCCCTTGTTGCTCTTGCAACATTCCCCTCCCCCTTTGCATAAACCCCCTCCCCCCTTCGTTGCATCAGGGTTGCCGAAGTTGGTACTAACGTACCAAATTTGGTACTTTCAACCCTCTCTGGTACTTTTGGTACGACTTTCATAAAATTTAGTACTATTTGAGCATTTTATTAAATTAAATACTATTCACTTTGATTTTATACAGAAACGAATGCCAGGCACTTAGCTAGCTTCATATTTCTCCTAACTTTCTTTTTTAGCGCTTTTTAGGCATATTTTATTCTAGCGCCATTTGAAAATATCATGCAAAACGATTTCATACGATTTTAAAAATACCGTGACGTGTGACTCATCGCTCATTTGGCGGCAGTTCGTTGTCGGCAGTCAGAACGTTAGGCTGAGGCACTTACATCTGTTAGTGGCTGAATTTTCATAGTATTTGAAATTTATTTTTCCAATTAGAAACTTTAACAAGTGTTTTCCGAGTGAACCCTTTTCACAATGAGCGGTAAAAGAAATGTAGAGGATACATCTGCTGATTCAGACAGTAGTGATGAAACTATGCCAGTGACGCCACCCAAAAAAGCACGGAGCCATGTTTATGAACATAAATTACAAGAGAGGTGGTTACATGATGAAAGATTTCACTCTTGGATAGATAGAAGTAAAGATAATAAGAACAAAGCATTTTGTAATTTGTGCAAGTGTGAAGTAGCAGGTAGTGTATCATTACTTGAGAGACATAGCAAGACTGAAAAGCACTTGAAACATACCAGAGTGAAAAGTCAGAATAAGTGACAGACTTTTTGCAACCTTGTGTATCTCTATTTTCAAAGAAGCAAGTTGCATTCTCAGAATTGAAGCTCTGTACCTTTGTTGCAGAACATAATCTACCAATTGCTATAATTAGGGTTGCCAACTCCATGAAGTTTGAAAAAAAGGACAAGAACATCAATTCCAATATACTGTCTACAAGGTTAGGGAAAGAAGTAAAATTTTATTTATAATTTATTACAATTTATACTGCATGCTTTTTTATTGCATATTTTCTTAAAGTAAATATTTTTATTGATATACAGATATTGACCCATTGAGTCATGCATTGACAAAATTTATGGTAACAATATTTATTTTTAAATTTATACTTTTCCGCTACACGGAACATTAACATTTAAGTGAAGAAATGAATTTATAAAATGTTACTCGACTTAAGACTATAATTATTTCCTTTTAAACAAAAGTTTTGTTATAAAACTGTTGTTTGGAACAAGATTGTTATCAGAAAAGGACAAATGGCGTCCTTTCCGAATTCAAGAAAGGACAAGGACAAAAATCTACAAAAAAGGACGGTTGGCAACCCTAGCTATAATGGACCATTTACTTGGGCTTCTTGCTAATGTTTGTCCCGATTCTAAAATTGGGAGTGAACTGAAATGTGCCAGAACAAAGGCAACAGGTCTTATAAATAATGTTTTAGGAGATTCTAATTTTACAAATGTTGTGTCTGAGTTAAAGATCACTAAATATTCTTTAATTATTGATGAGTCAACTGATAACTCAACTGTTAAACACCTTGTGATTATAACTCGCTTTTACGACAAAAGCATTCAGAAGACTTGCGATAAATTTTTAACTTTATTAGAAGTCCGTGACGCCACGGCACAAGGCATATATAAGTCCATAGAAAATTTGTTGATGAAAATAGTATTCCTTTTGAAAATTTAATTGGATATGCGAGCGATAATGCATCCGTAATGATGGGAGAAAAAGGAAGTGTTCAGGCTTTATTAAAGAAAAAAGTTCCAAATATTTTTGTGCAGAGTTGTGTATGCCATTCAATGCATTTATGTGCATCAAATGCATGTAAAGGATTGCCAAATTACCTTGAAGAATTGACTAGGGATATTTATTCATATATTTCCATATGTGTGTGTGCTGATTTTCAAAAATTTACTGAAACTGAACCTCATAAGATTTTACACCCAAGTTGCACTCGCTGGCGTTCATTAGAAGAGGTGGTGAGGAGGCTTTTAGAACAATGGCCTGCACTCACATTATATTTCACTTCGGCAGCACTTGAAGATGGTATGGCTAAAGCTTCTTCAATTTTAGAAGCATTGCGTAACCCTATAATCAAAATGTACTATGCCTTTTTAGCATTTATCTTGCCTACTGTAAATAAGATTAATTTATAATTTCAAGTAGCATCATTCAGGATTAATAAATTGCGTAGTTCTCTCAACAACAGTGTCAAGGCCATTCTTAGTAATTTCATTAAAAAAGAGATAATCAAAAATAAAGAAATATCTAACATCAATACTTGTAGTCCTTCAAGTTATCTTAATCTAGGTGACATATACCGTGGAGGTAGAGTAGAAAGTATTTATTTGGAGCACTCTTCTACTATTCCAAAGAAAGATCTTGATGAATTTCAAATTAAAACTTTAAACTTTTATGTAACCTTATCAATGGAAATGTATAGACGTTTCATATCATCTAATATGTTTACTAATTTAGAATTACTCGAAGCGCTAGATCCTTCAAATGTGAGTGAAGGAAAGCCTAGCTCTATAATTCCTTTAGCAGTAAAGTTCCCCAATATCATTTGTGAAGAGTATGAAGAACTAAACAAAGAATGGCGAGAATTAATTGTTTATGATGTGCCACCTTCATGTGATAAGGTAAAAGAACCTGAGAAATATTGGTATGCAGTTTCTATGGAAAAATGTGGTGATCAACCACGTTTTCCAATTTTATCAAAATTGATACTAAACCTCATGTCTTTACCCCATTCATCTGCTGCTGCTGAAAGAATATTTTCGCGAGTGACCAATATTAAAACAAAAAATAGGTCTCGACTTAAAACAGAGACACTCAATGGGTTACTGCATAGCAAAAATTTGTTAGAAGGTACTGAATGTAAAATATGGCAACCCCCTCAAAGCCTGGTTGAAAAAGTAACAAACAAAGCATGGTGTATGAATGAGCGATTAGAAGAAATGGAAATGGCTGAATTCTAATAAAGGTAGGTTGTTTCTATGCATTTTAAATATTTGGTACTATTTTAGGATTTTTTTGGTACGTTTTACCATCTTCATTTGGTACTATTTGGAAAACTTCAGTGGCAACCCTGAATGATTGCATAGCCCCCTCCCCTTCATTGCATACCCTCACCCCTTCATTGCATACCCCCACTCCTTGTTGCATAACCCCTTTGCAACATCGACCATTATCTCATTGCAACATTCCTACACTCTCCCTTTTTGCGCCCATAATACTATCCGTGCCTATAAAAAAAATACAATGTTTACTACTATATAAAAACAAAATTAAAAGGATGTACCTATAGTTATTAAACGTAATAATTAAAATGTGTGTGTGTGTGTGTGTGTGTGTGTGTGTGTGTGTGTGTGATAAAATGGCAGTTTACGATGTCTACATGGTTTGTGCATGGATTACTTATTAATTAACTAGAAAGTGTTCCTTCTGTTTGTTCTGTAATTAGTGATGAGCACTGATGAGTGTCCTGTTCAAAAGTTACTTCCCTCTTTTAATTTTCTGATGAAAATGTGTAATGTTGTGATGAAGGATCCAATTTCGAAACTGAACATTTTTAGCGATTTAAGTAAATAAAAAAATTCAAAATGCGAATTGGTTCTTTAAGAAATGTGACAGACGTAAATTATTTCGTATCGCGTGAATATATAGAGTCGTATAAGTAGCAAAAAGTAACTTATCGATGATCTAGATCACCTTAACTTTTTAAATTCATGGGAAACCGAGCCGAGCACTGTGCCAAGTCAGGTTGAGAAATGAGGAATGGGAACAGAAACAGTCCCACTGCTCGTGATTTATTTGGGTCGAGAGTACTTTGCGTATAATCGAACGTTAATTTTTCTCGGATGATGGAGATACCTTCCGCCACAGCGTCCTCTTTTGGAAGAAAATTAAACAAATCAACCATACAACTGGGGAAGTAGAAAACCTGGAGGGCTCAAAGAAGCGGTAAAATGAATGTGTTTTGAACGCTTGGGAGTCACGAATTGGCTATAACGAAATATGGTGGGGACTTTTTTTTGCATATAATTGCAGAAATAACGAATAAAAACCAACAAAATATAATTTTTCAAGTAAATTTTATTAGTTTAGGATAACCGAGATGGCTGTAATAAGTTATATATATATATATATATATATATATATATTATATATATATATAGTGTGTTGTGTGTGTGTGTGTGTGTGTAGTTTACACTTTAAATCGTTTTCTTTAAAAGTAAGTTTTTAAAGCAAACTGTTTAAAGCGTTTAAAGCTTAATGTATTTGCGATTTATTTAAAAATCACACATACAGGGTGGCCCATAAGTCCCAATCGGTTATAATTAGAGCGAAAATCCATCTAGCGGAGCTCACACTGACTTAATCGATTACTAAGGAAAGAATATTTGTCGAGATTCCTATATTCTGCGCTTTGAATAATCAGTAAATATTTCTAAACTTATTATAAACTTTTTGCTTTATTTCATTTTTTGTTTTCGCTTTAATTATAACCAATTGGCACTTATGGGCCACCTGTAGAAGCTTTATTGAACTATACTTTTTTCGTAAATAAAACCAGTGTATAGATTATAGGAATTTATACCACCCCGACCCACCCCAAAAAAAGGCTTAAAATTTAGCCATAATAATTCATTTCTTTCTTAAACCAAAATAAAGACTATAAAAAAACTATCTAAAAGATAGTCTGGTCGGGAAACAGCATCTTGGAACAAATTGACATTCTTATCATTGCCAAATGTTAAAAAAACCTGTAAAAGCGGCAAATTTTTTCTTTACAGTGAATGGTGTATAAGCTATCTACTCTTCAATATCTTTGATACAACCTTACTACTATCAGTCCGGGGAATACCTGGGTTGGACGTAGACTAGGTTATGCGGTCGTTCAAGGTGGTTAGTAATGTCCAATGTCACCAACTTTGGGCCAATCAGAGGTCATGGGTGTAGCCAAAATAAATAGGTAGCCTTAAAACTACATATTTTTCAAAATTACTAGTTAGCTTATTTGTAATACAAAGTTTCTTTGCATTCGTGAATTTCAGAAAGCTTATTTTACGTATCTTACATTTTATAATTAATCGGAACAAGTAAATATAATTATTTCTTTAAAACCATATTACAACATTTACCCACAAAATGCATTAATAAAAATATTTTTAAAGTATTTTAAAATATTTGATAAGAATAAAATCATTTTAATAGATTCATCCATCAACAGTGGATGGATAGTTTCCTGTTCAGAAATGAGTAAAGAAATTCGGGTGCTTTCCTGTTAACGGGAATACCCAACCGCCGGCCATCATCTGGACTCGTATCTTGCGAAATTCATGTGGCGACAACGTACCGAAAGCAGCGACTTTTTTTCTGCGATTTTAGATGACATAAAGACATTTTGGCCCCCTACTAACTGATTATCGCTTACATATTAACTAATTTCATTTAAATGATTAATAAATTCGGTACTTACGTATTATCGGGACTACCAAACTGTTTATGATGTATTTTTGCTCTCGTCATTTTCGTTTAAACTAACGAAAATATCACAACTTAACCTAACCAATTATCAAAGGCGTACAGTTGACCTAACGGGCATTCAATTAACCTAACTGGGCATTCAGTTGATCTAACCGGGCATTTTGCGTTATATTAACCTGTTAGGTTAATTGAATGCCCGGTTAGGTCAACTGTACGCCCTTGATGATTCGTTAGGTTAAGTTGTGATATTTTCGTTAGTTTAAACGAAAATGACGAGAGCAAAAATACATGACAAACAGTTTGGTGGCGGGCGGTTGGGTATTCCCGTTAACAGGAAAGCACCGAAATTCGTTTCCAGAGTGTACGTTTCAAATGTGGACGAAATATATTATAAAGTTAAATACTGTATATTATTATAAAATATAGTTGTAAACTATATTTCGAAAATGAATGAAAACCATTTGGTGATTTAACCCATGAAACCACAAAATAGGAAATATGAACGTAAATATTCTTTGTTGGCCTACATAAAAGGTATTTTTGAATTTCTGTTTATTTTAAGACACTCATTTGCTGGTACTATTGCAGTTGGGTACCCCATAATTTTTTGTTTAAATTACGTAGTTGCTGTGTGGCTCCCGGTTAATTGAATGCCCAGTTAGGTTAACTGTACGCTCTTGACGATTGGCTAGGTTAAGTCGTGATATTTTCGTTAAAACTAACGAAAATATCACAACTTAACCTACCAATCGTCAAGAGTTGACCTACAGTTGACCTAACTGGGCATTCAGTTAACCGGGAGCCACACAGCAACCACATAATTTAAACAAAAAATTATGGGGTACCCAACTGCAATAGTACCCGAAGAGATTCATCCCAAAAGGATCCATGTAAACTCTTGCCACTTCTGCAGTTGGGTTGGGGTACCCAACTGCAATAGTGCCCATTTGCTTTACCTTTTTATTTATTTACTTAAAATTAAAGGACGCTATTTCAATGAACTTACGAAAAATAACATTACAAAATCAGTATATAAAATTATATATAGTCCTTTTAGACAACTTGGAAGTTGTACTGTACTTCAATGATTCCACTGTTGAAAAAAAATCATGATTAGAACTATCTTATTTACTATAATCTTACCAACATCAGCAACAATAGATCCAAGTTCGAGATCTTCCAAGAACTGTTTAACTCTTGGCCATGCCCTGTAGCGCGTACTGGAGAAATGAGTCGAAATTTGGTCATACACATCGTGGACGTATGCTCGCTCAAGGGCCAGGGACCGCGCCTCCCGCTCGCGCCGCCCATCTTCGGGGCTCATTCTGATTGGCCCTCGCCCTTTAGCTTTCCCTTAGCCCCGCCCCCTTTCATTAGCCTGGAAAAAGTAATATTTTAATTATTGACTGTTAAATAGTTTTTTTGATTAGGCTTGGAAAAAAAAAAAAATATATACACGAGGTAGTTTCTCTCATGGTTCCCTGCTTTGGATCGCCACCAAAAACATGCTGCAGCATACCCCCTACGTCCAGCTTTCACCTTCATACAAGGAGGCAAAAGAAGCTTCGGATCACCTGAAGATCAGGGCCCCCAGCCAGGCGCGGCCTGGCCCCAGCACAGGCCGGTGGGCCCTTACCGTTGGGGGTCCTAAATTTGTTCGACGTATTACTATATAAGACCTCAGGGGTGTTCTCAGGGGTCCAAAAAAGTGCCAACACGGCAACGTACGTTGGCGACAAAACGGCATTAAAAATTTCCACTTTTTTTAATAATAGTAAAATAATTGATATTTAAATTGTTTAGGATTATTAACTTTAGTTTATTCGTTGATAAATTATGTCCGTTTAAATAATTTTTATTTAAATAAATTTATTATAATATATTTAGTTTATTTGTTGAAAATTAGTTAAATAAATATGTTAAAAATCGCTATGTTGCCAAACGCATTTCTGAGATTTCTAGTATAACCAATCAGCACTCCTAGGACACTATTTTTGGCGCGAAAAATAAAATTAAGTAAATAAAGTAAATATTTTTTAAGCGGTGTTGCATTTGTGCTGGCGCGCCGGTTTTTTGCTCTTGGTCTTTATAACGTGAGTAATTTACTGAATTTTTATTTAAGTAATTGTTAATTTTTTATATTTTTAAGCTTTAAACATAACTATCTTAGGAGCTGAATAAAGGCCAGCAGGGCCCAGCCAGTTCAGCCTAGATCCCAAGAACCTGCATACCCAAACCTACAATCCACACCCCAAATAATTTCCTCATATACCTTTTTTCTAAACACTTTTGAAAACGTTATTCATTGATATTGTGCGCTATATAAATATATATATTATTATTATTATCAGAGGCGTAACTAAAAGAAGAAAGGCCTATGGCCTACTGTTGATAATGGGCCCCTCTGTAATAGTTTAAGTAAGTGACAGTTTAGTTTGGGATTGAAAAAAGTCTCTTTTTACTTCAACGTTTTCTATGATTTTCATGAGTAACTTTCATATTGTAATATATATATATATATATATATATATATATAATATATATTATATATATAATGCAAACCCACAAGAAAAAAGAAAAATGATTCCAAGGCCTTTCGTGTATTCAGAAGTACACCTCGTCATTCCCTGACTGCGTATTAATTAGATTTGATTTTGGTTGAGTTCAAAATTATATTCAAAACTTGCGGGGATTTACAGATCATGACAAAATTACTAGATTTTTAAAACATCCATAAACACTTTTATGGGGGCAGAATTTACTGAAGCTTTTTGGGGGCCCTCTCAGTGACACCTGGCCGGTGGAAATTTTTTAGCCAGTCCGCGCCTGCCCTCAGCCTTCTTTAGTTAGCTTTATAAGGCTAACTAACGAAAATATCATGGCCTAACCTAACCAATCGTCAAGGGCGTACAGTTGACCTAACGATTGGTTAGGTTCGATCGTGATATTTTTGTTAGTTAGCCTTATAAGGCTAACTAAAGAAGGCTAGGGGCCCTGATCTTCAGGTGATCCGAAGCTTCTCCTAGGGTTGTTAAACATTTATATCACTCTACACCTACCCTCTCCATATATTAATTTATCTCACTCTTCACGTCACCTCCTCCCACTCCATAATTCGTATAGAAATAACTTCTTTCACCCAAACAATCCACCTTATACTGGGTGATCCAGATAAATGGGACCCATAAAAAAAAGCCAAATATTCTTAATATTTAATTCCTTTCATAAAAACTATATATCATTCGAAAGAGTAGAGTTACAAGTTTATTATGAAATATTTATTTTTTAAAAATGACTCCTTTCAAATGTGCTCCATTAGTTGCCAAGCATTCCAGTGTTCTCACTTGTAAGTTCTGCATCACTTTTGCAAGAGTGTGCGGTGGTATGGCCTGTATCTCATTTGTGATGGCTGCCTTCAATTCTTGCAAGGTCGTTGGGTTATTTCTGTAGACCCTACTCTTTAAATATCCCCAGAGATAATAATCTAAGGGAGAAAAATCCGGAGACCTTGCGGGCCATTCAACGTCTCCAAATCTTGAGATTAACTCGCCTGGAAACGTTTGACGCAAAACTGCCATGCAGTTCCTCGTGGTATGGCAGGTAGCTCCGTCTTGTTGGAACCAGTGGTTTTCTAGACAAAGATCTCTTAATTTAGGAATAAGGAAATCGGTCAACATTTTTTCGTAGCGATCACCATTTACAGTGACCGTGTTTCCGGTGGAATCCTCGAAAAAGTACGGCCCTATGATCTGAGATGCAGTAAGACCAAACCAAACAGTTACACGCTGACTATGCAACGGGACTTCGGTAATATTCAATGGATTTTCTGTTGCCCAGAAACGACAATTTTGTTTGTTTACAGTTCCATTCAAGTGAAAATGGACTTCGTCTGACATAATCAAAGTTGCTAGAAAATTGGTGGTGTCATTTACCTTCCGTTGGATCCATTGACAGAATTGTCGTCTTCGTGCGAAATCTCCATCGTTTAGTTGTTGCACTGTTTGAATTTTATATGGAAAGAGCATTAAATTTTGCTTGAATATACGGTGTGTTTTTCCATATCCAACTCCTAACAGCTGAGAAGCACGTCTGATGCTTATGTTAGGATTATCCTGTACAATTTCATGAGTTCTGTTAATGATCTCTTTTATCCTTGCTGTGCGCACTCTTCCAGTTGGTTCTCTTTTTCCAATGCTGCCAGTTAGGGAAAAATTTCTGACACACCGACGGATTACTTTCTTAGAAGGTGATTTTGACATCTGAAAATTTGTCTTGAAAGATCTTTGAGCTGAAACTACACTTCTTCCATGCTCATAATATTGCTCAGTTATGAAACGCAGCTGTTCCACAGTCCATGCAGTCATCTTGAAGGGTTAGTTTTAACTAACACTTTTATTTTGTTTTGTATCTTATCTTGTCTTGTATTGTCAAAACCTATACAATCCTGTACAAACTTGTAACTATCCTCTTTCGAATGATGCGTATGATTTTATAAAAGGACTTATACTTTAAGAGTTACAGGGGTTTCTTTTGGGTCCCATTTCTCTGGATCACCCTTTATATGATATTCTGCTCATACACCTACCTTGTCACTCTGCCATGTACGTTTTTTTCACCATACGCTCCTCACCCATCCTCTCCACACCAAACCACTCCAAGAAGCCCTCTTTCTACCAAGGATCTGACTACACCACACCTTCGCCTCACCTCTTTATTTCTCACTATATCCTTTTTAAGTTTTTAATTCTATTTACAGCTCAAATTATCTATTATCTCATCCTGGTTCTTTCATGTACATCCCATACCATAGTCTTACTTCCATACAACAAAATTAACACAAATATCTGTTCATGTATTCCTCTTGTTGTATTCACATACAACCGTTTCTTCCTTCCCAATGCTCTCGCAGCCTCATATCGGCTACTTTTCTTCAGGCTTGAATTGTCACAGTCATTTAATTTTTGCAAAATGCATTTTACCAGACTTTCCAAATACTCAGGGCCGGCTCAAGGCGTAGGCAATGTTGGCATTAGTAGTAAGGGTGCGTCCATGTACACAGAATCACGTGGCCGAAGGGGTGACGTAATGTTTTTCGTCATGGAGGTGGAACGAGAGGGAGTTCCGATCGGAATGTAACCACGAGAGGTTGGTGTGCATGGACGGAGGGTTTTCCTTGTCCTATTTTTACACACGAGTTCCCCGTGATGATAGTTCGTGCAGTCCTAAATATAAACGTTGAGCAGACACCATCTAGTTTACCGTAACATAAACATGAGATCCCTTAGGGAGAAAGGGGTAATTAACTTGGAGTCCCTGCCTTATCTTGGCATAGCCTTGTTTACCTCAGATACAGTTCTTAGCAATTTAACAACTCATAGAGTAGGCCCATTTATTTTCACTTAGTTGCTATTCAAATATAAAGGGTAGTTTTAGCTAATCATTGTAATTACTTCATAGTTCTCATTGTTTAGAAGTGCATGAATTATGTTGTTATAATGCTCTATGAGTCTATAAGTTGTGATAGGCGGAATCTGTGCTGGTTCCCAATAAATCTTTTCTGTCTCCAAAAAGGCATAAATTTTCTCTCTAATAATTCTTTAAAATATCTTGGTGAGACGTGATGTCAGTGACACTGGTCTATAGTTCTTTGCCCGAGATCTGTCTCCTTTATAGAGAGGGACAATGTTCGACCTCTTAGGATGCTCGGCATTTCTTCTGCGTCCAGCGATCTTCTCCATGCCCAATATTTCATTCTTACAGTTTTTAATCACCAAAGCGTCCCATTTCTCCGGACCTGCAGTTGAATGTAATTTTATTTGCTTTATTCGTTTTTATTCGCGCTATATTTTTCAGGCAAAATCAAAATCAGTTACAATATATTCTCTCTTTGTAGTCTTTCTTCAAAGAAGGTATTGTGATCAAAACCAACTTTGTCACATTTTAGGATACTGAAAACTGATTCACACTGAGCTCTCAGTATTTCAGATATTTACTTTAGATCGTGGGTTAGTTTATTACAGGTATCCCCCGTTAGTTAGCTCTTTGTAAGTTTGCAAATCGTAAGTTAGCGAAGTTTTAATTTATCCTATTTTTTCGTGAGTTAACGAAAGCTTCCTAAGTTAGCGAGCGCTCATTCGAATTTTCCGCTCGCCAATAAATAGTGGGGCCGCTCGTCGCTTACACGCTCTCTCCTAGCGTCAGTCTGTGTTTACACTCGGCTGGGATAAGCTTAATTTTGTGGTTTGTGCATAGTGTTGTTACTTTTTTGTAATAAATTACTAATAAGTGCATAAAGGAAAGTATATCTATGAAAAAATATTTTTAAAAAAATGTGTTTTGAGCGAAAATTAGGGCCGATTTTGGCTGGTGCTGAACGTAAATCATTTTTTCCCATAAAAAAATTAAGTTCATAAGTTAACGATTCCGAAGGTTACCGATGTGTTTTCGAATGCAATCTCGTTAACTTACGAGGAATACCTTTATACACTTTATCCTTCAGGTACCCCAACATATAGAAGTCCAGAGGGGTAGGATCAGTGACCTTGGAGGATATTCAGTAGCAGTTCCACGACGAGGTATCCACAACCCAGGAAACTCTGCATCAAGAAAAGCTCAAATATCCCTTTGTTAATGTGGCGGTGCGCCATTTTGCTGAGAGTAAACCACATGGTCCTCATATAGATGTATTGCAGGAACGGCATCATTACGCAGTATTTCTAGATAAGTTTGACCTGTTACAGTACCACTGCAAAAGAATGGCCCAACAATGCCACGAGAAGAAAACCCAAACCACACCGTAAGGCCTAGTAGATTAATATGATTCTCCAGATAAATGTTTGGGTTTTGCACTACCCAAATCACCGAGTTGTGACTATTTATATGGCCATTCAATCTGAAAGTAGCTTCATCTGACCAAATTATCTTGTCCTTAAATTCACAATGTTCATTACTCATAGCAGTGAACCATTCGCGGAACTCTACTCTTCTATCATGATCATCCTAGTTAAGAGCGTGCAAAAGTTTAGATAAGTATGGGTTCCACTTTAATTCCTTTAAAATACATTGAAAGGTAGGTTGACTGATCCCTGATTCATGTGCACACCCTGCACAGTGCCTTGTTGACTTTTTAGGTCATTTGGGTAGTGCAAAACCCAAACATTTATCTGGAGAATCATATTAATCTACTAGGCCTTACGGTGTGGTTTGGGTTTTCTTCTCGTGGCATTGTTGGGCCATTCTTTTGCAGTGGTACTGTAACAGGTCAAACTTATCTAGAAATACTGCGTAATGATGCCGTTCCCGCAATACATCTATATGAGGACCATGTGGTTTACTCTCAGCAAAATGGCGCACCGCCACATTAACAAAGGGATATTTGAGCTTTTCTTGATGCAGAGTTTCCTGGGTTGTGGATACCTCGTCGTGGAACTGCTACTGAATATCCTCCAAGGTCACTGATCCTACCCCTCTGGACTTCTATATGTTGGGGTACCTGAAGGATAAAGTGTATAAAGGTATTCCTCGTAAGTTAACGAGATTGCATTCGAAAACACATCGGTAACCTTCGGAATCGTTAACTTATGAACTTAATTTTTTTATGGGAAAAAATGATTTACGTTCAGCACCAGCCAAAATCGGCCCTAATTTTCGCTCAAAACACATTTTTTTAAAAATATTTTTTCATAGATATACTTTCCTTTATGCACTTATTAGTGCCGTTATTATGCCGTTATTACAGTTTTCACATTTTCCTCACTTCGCGCTGTGAGGACAATTCTATGTTCCTCAAATTTATCACATATGCGACTAATTGTTGTACGAGTGGGAGCTGCTGTTTCATACTCTCATATCCAGACATGCTGCACTCTGCTATTCTCTTCATTATACTTTTCCTCCTTTCCAATAAATCTTCTTTCACCACTTTTTTCTGTCAGCAGTGGCTTGTGGAGAAGGGAGAGAGCCTTATCTTTCTTATAGTTTACTATTACTACTATCCCTGTGTGAAAGGTTTACACGTATAAATGTAAGCATGGTATAGGTTTTCAGTGTTCTTTTTTATTCTATTTCTCACTTTTCTACTTCTTGGGTTAGTCGAAAGTGGATCTTAGGGTCTTTGGCTGGATGCACGTGACGGGTGAGGATATGGTGTGGGAAATCTAATTTCTGTTCTTAATTCCTGTTTCAACCCCTTTCCTGTATAAGCATTTCATCACTTTGCCGGCGTGATGTCTTTGCACGTACATGGGTGTAGACATGGAGAATTTAACCTTTACCTCTCTGTTAATCCTTTTGGGGCTAGCCTGAAGTGGGTCATGATGTTTTTGTTGAACCGATACCTCGGTAACTAGCGCTGTAAATATTTTGCATAAAATCAAACCCATATGTTCGAGGTGTTTTGTGTGACAATACCAGGCAGTTGATGTTCGATCGACACAAGTATATTATTGGTTAGTTTATCTAGTGTACCATCTCTATGTGTGCATAGAGTAATTGTAGAGCTAGCTTAGATATTCTCCTCTTTCCTGTAAAATTTCCTTGGCTATTTTTCCAGAGTCAAGATAGTTTTTCAACCTTTTTCCCTACCCGCATGTGGCGGGGAGGGAGCGGAGGGTGGGGATAGAGCCTTATGCTTTTCTATCCATTTTTCTACTACTGCTAGAATAGGTTAAAAATGAACGAGTTTAATAACAGGAACTTCCACGAGTGGACCGAAAGGTCTTTGAGGCTTCCTCTTGTCGTTATAACTTCTTGTAACTCTCTCTCTCTCTCTCTCTCTCTCTCTCTCTCTCTCTCTCTCTCTCCTCTCTCTCTCTCTCTCTCTCTCCTCTCTCTCTCTCTCTCTCACACACACACACACACACACACACACACACACACACACACACACACACACACATATTTCAACTGGGTATTTGTTGACAAGCGAGTTTAGTTGCCTATAAAAATGCATTCGCATACGCATGTATACATACAAAAATAGTTTTATTTTACCTTTTGTATAAAAAATTTAAACGTTCAACGAATTAACGTCAATGTCAATTGGGGTAAAGCCTAACAAGGCTCTTGCTTCTCAGAAGAATTCATCCAATCTTCACTTAACTAACCTAACTTAAACCTAACTAACCGAAATTCACCTACCTAAATCTAAGCCTTACATTTCCTATTCTCACCTAGCTCTAACTCGCCCTAACGTGACTGAACCTAACCTTTCCATAGTAAAAATTGTTCCTATTACTACCTAGCAGATTTTTTCATCTCTAGCGCTAATTCGAACTGGCTTAACTTATGATCTCCCCGTTGCTAAGTTAGCTTTTACAAAACTAAAACTTTCTCCTCATTGCATCATCATAAAAATTCTTAAAATTTCATCTGAAAGTATATTAGAGATGAAAAAGGTTACTCTAAGTATTAAATAAAAGCCAATCCCATAAAAAGAATTTAAAATTATACGATCAATATTTGTACACGAGCCAAAAGAAGAAAAAAGATACTGAGCACACTAGATACCCTATAAAAAACAGAGAAGCGACAACGAAGCGGAAGGTTTTGATTGAGAATGGATTATGGGATCAACTGATCGCTGCAAGAGCTCTTCGAATGTGAAATAATGTATTGATTTAATGAGAAAAAATGAAGAGCAGAGCCATGAAGAATAAAAGTTCATGGGAGAATGGTTACAGATTATACACATTTTATATAAGTAATGTTAAATATTACATCTACTAAGCCTTTGATTTCTGTTTTCTTTGATTTGACGACTAAGGTAAGACATACTGTTATGAAGGTTTTAGTAACTTTAGGCAGTTTATGTCACGAACAAAAATTTATTGTATTAAAATTTCTATTGAACGTAGTTAAGTAATTGTTTAAACTACAATAATGATGTGTAATTATTTTCTCTTAATTTATTTTTTTATTTGTCGCTAGTTACTTTAATTGAAAATCGCCACTGTTGGTTTTCATATTTTGCGTTACGGCTTCTCTGTCTTGTATAGGGTCTCTAATGAACGATGTGAAAATAAAGAAATTAGTACCGTATATTGGTGCGTATAAGTCTACAGTCCAGATTAGTCGATCTTCTAACTTTCAATTTCAGATTTAGATTTTAGCCTATTCTGGTGTTTAAGTCACCCACCAACTTGCCAACATAAAAAGTAAAACTTTGTAAAAACCTTGTAAAAATTAGTTATCAAATCCTTCATAATCATCATCATAATCATCATCTGACATCATAAGTTCATTATATACATCCTGAGATACATTTGCGAGTGCTTCGTCATAGATCCAATTCAGATGTTGACCAAAAGCGAGCTAATGCAGGACTGAGGACCTATGACAGGTAGACCCGTCTTTAAATACAAGCTAAAATGGAAAGTGGAAGGTTAATTTTCTAGACTGGGTCTATAAGTCGACTCCCTACTTTAGGGGCATAATTTTAAGCTTAAAATACCGACTTATACGCCCCAATATACGGTATGATGAATAAGACTATTAACTAAATTAGCATGATTATGTTACAAAACAAAAATACCTTAATAAAAAATTTCCATGAAATCATGTGAGGAAACGATAAGGAAGGAAGATTTCTCAAACTAATGGGGCATCTCTAAACGCAAAGTGAAAAGAAGTTTAACACCAGATGACTCTGAGTTACGTGTACAATGTTGCACAGGAAAAGGGATATTTTTCTGGATAACGTTAAAAATTCTGAATTATCAGTGTTATAAAGAGGATGAGAATAATTCACCTCTTGTTTAATAGCTATTAGCTTATCGTAACGACAAATTTTAGTGTTTAAATTGCATATCAAAATATAATTCAAAATGGTAGAAAGAAAGAATGAAGTGATTTTAAAAACAAAACAATTTAACTTCGTGTGGTGTGAAAATTAAATCTTTTAAGTCTAGAACAAATGTCGGTAAAGGAACACCGTTGAAATGTGATCCAAGAGCAGACCGAAAGGCTATCGGAGAAAGGACATAAATCAGCACGATGTGTCACTTGTAATTAATCTACTGATAGAAAAGAAATTAGCGTTAAGAACTTTTTTAATTTTAGAGTTTGTAAAAGTTTTGATTTTTTGTTAAAGGTGAAAATTCAACGTAAATACGAGAGATCTGTTTCACTTATTACACGTTAAACGCTTGATTAGCTAAAAAAAATACATCGCCCAAGGATAATCCTCCGAGAGGAAATTTTGGTTTAAATTTTTTCTTACGGAAAGGGGAGCTTAGATATAGCGAAGTTGAGGTTTGAATAATAAGAAGCCAAATTCTTGTACGATTGATGTCATGTAATGGAAATGTTTTCTATAAATCATATGGGTATTGAAGGGTGGAGCTCCTTTAATCTTAAGGTGTGACTTAGAGATTGTAGTCGTAGTCCTGCCTCACTAAAGGTAAAGTGTCGTAAAATCCATTAAATTTGTGGCACCTTTAGATCCCATAAACCGGCTTTAAAGTGTCTCTGTTGTTCGAATAATTTGCATTTCATTATTTCATTGTTCCACAGTTTGTTTCAAGAGTTTAATGTTATTCGTAGAATAGAACTTTGTGATGTAGTAATGTCTAATTAAGCATTAAATGTTTTGTTTATAAGAATTTAATAATGTTTAATTAAATGTTTTGTTTATAAGAATTTAATAATGTTTAATTAAATGTTTTGTTAATAAGAGTGTAGTAATGTCAAAATAAGAATTAAATGTTTGTTTATAAGAATTTAAGAATGCTTAATTAAATGTTTTGTTATAATAAGAAATTAAAAATATAAAAATACAAGTTGGCAACACTAAGAATCGACCCAAGCGGAGGCTGGGTCTAGCGAGAGAGAAATCCCCAAAAACGACAGTTATCGGATGGCCTTGGGCTTAATAAGGTGTTTTTTTCGGTATTAAGATGTTTTTGTGAATTTAGAATATTATTTCGTGTCTCCCTCCGGCTAAAATATTAACGTTAATTCCCCCTCGCATTACCCCGTTTATCTAAAAATGTTTCGGTATAAATAAAAGTCAGTAAAGTGTTAATGAAGTGCATAATTAATCCCCGGTCTTTTGCATTATTCGAAAGTGTAAAATGGCACCCACGGCAACGTCTACCCGTATTTATAAAGTACAGCGAAGCGAGTGTAGAGAATGATGAAAGATAAAGAGAAATTGAATAGAAAGTAAAATAAATAATGAGTTATAAATGAAGGAAGGGAATCACTACATTATTTGGTAGCAGCTAATCTTATTAAATTGTTATCAATTTAATAATACGAATCCACGCACTCCGTTATTAACATAGGCTTTTGTATTCTTTCGTGTCTTATGGATAGGAATTGAAAATTTCGTGCGTGTGTTCTTTCGATTAATCACGAGTACTCTATTAAATTAAAATAAGGGCATTTTTCTATGTTCTCCGTAAGAAGAAAATTAGTAGATATTCTGTTTCGCTACCCGTTTTATAGTCTTTATAAAATTAAGCAAATTCTGATTCCCTTTCTTCAAAATTCGATGATTCAAGATGGCGACCATCATTTTCAAAATTTCTTCTCACAGCGCGCATTTTCGTAATTTTCAAGGTCAAAATGGTTCCAATCCGCTCCGACTCAAATTTCTCCGAGTCGTCTTGTCGAGGTCGTTATAATGTGGAGTCAAAAATTAGTCGAATTTCGAGTCGTTTGTTTTCTTTTTTCTTCGCGTTGATTCCTTCTTCAGTCCGTTTTCTTTAGATTTCGTTTCGTTCAGTCGGAGAGAGAGATTTCAAAATTGGTAATTGCTCTCCGATGACATTTCTTTTTTTTTTCGTTCCTTCAACTTCTATTACTCCTGTCTACAGCCTGCCTATTTTGTATTTAGTCTTTTTTGTGTTTACATTTTCGGAATTAGTAATAATTGTGATGATAATAATAATGATTAGAAATAAATTTTACACTTACCTACTTATATGAATTAAATTATTTTAGTTGTAATGACATTGTGACATGCATTTTTATACGGTAAGGTTTAAAAGGTTTGAGGGTATATGTAACGCATTTCTAGGTATATATTATATGTATATAGTAGCGAATTGTAAAAGAGTAAACAAGTAACAAAATTTTCCAGAATCTAGTAGGCAGTTTTTAAGATTATTCTTTGACTGGATGTAAATAAAGGATTTCAAGCCGACACATGACCATCATATGTGTACTTACTTTTAAGGTAATTTTAAGTACGCTTTCTCGCTTTTCGCTTTCTAGTTTAAGGTAGATCATTGTACTTTTAGGTTTAAAGTCGAAAAATAATCGTTAAAGATACTAATTTATACTGGGTCGATTCGGACTGCTTGAATTTATTTGCTTGCCGTATATCAATTATGTGAGACCTCAAAGAAGCTAAATTTGTTGTAAAAAGATAAAAAGTTGTTTAATTGAAATACAGGAATTGTTTTCGTAAATTCTTTTGATAAATCAATTTTTTTTTTACTTTTTCATATATTCATTAATTTTTATATTTTTTACGTGGGCTGATTGTTGTTGTCTATTTTTTTTCTTTCTTTCATTTTCAGGACAATTCCGAGTGATATTTTGTATGGTTAGGCTGTTTAAATTTTTTATTTATTCTGAAATTAGATTTTATTTTGATAAGTGTTTTTGTTTAACATTGTAATTTGCGTATAAATAATGAAAAATGTTTTTCTCGTTCGCGCATTTGCATAGAAAATGTTATAAAAATTGTTTCCCGAGGTACTGCAGTTAAATTCGGTTAGGAGTATTTTTATAGAGGCTCGTTTACAACACAAAGCGAACACTCTTCATTATGCAATGATTTGTTTTAATTTTTGTTTACGTAGTAGGTGGTGCTGTAGTTTTAGGTTCATAATATCTGTTCTTATTTAGTATAACGATGTAAATTTGTTGTTTCACTTGGAAACGATAAATTACTGGAATTCTTGTGATTTACAAGCCATACTGGGTTTTGTGTTGAAGGAGAGAGTTGTCTCTCAGTGTAATTTGTGAATTACGAGTTTTCTTCCTATGAAATTTAGCGTTGCAGGTTGGAATTAATGTATTAAATTAATTTTCGGTATTAATATTTAAATTTTTTATATTTAATGATTCTGTTTTGGAAAATTGTGTTATTTTTTAAACTTCATTTGGGTTTATTCGTGCAACTGAAACTTTAGCTTGAATGTTCACCGGAAATGGAGTCTTTTAGATGTCCAGTAACGTTTTTGTGGTATCTAGGTATCAATGTGGCCCCCCCAAAGTGTAAGAGGTTATTGATTATGGGATTTGATGACATGAAGTTTCTGGGTTTCATTTTTGTCTTTTGTATTTAAATGTATCGATGTAATTTCTGAAGGTAGTTTGAATAATAATATTTTTTGAAATTATAATAACGGTTACTATGTAGGCGCGCTTTTATATTTCTACTATGCAGTATTGTTTCGTTGCGTTTCATGATTTTTTATTATCTTCTCCGATGTAACTGCCATAAGTGACCTTATTGGTAGCTAGGGCGTGATTAAATTTTTGTGAATTCTGTAAAATTTGTAATAGTTTTCCGGAATTTGGCCAGAGCAAATTATAGTTATTGTTTCGAAGTGAAGTGTCGAGTAAATTCGGTAAATTAAATATGAAAAAGTGATAATCAGTAGCAGTACAAACTTTGATATTTTTTTTTTTAAATTTCGAGAGGCTCGATTTGGAAGCAACTAAGTTGGATCTGAATTCCATCCACTGAGTTTAGTTAACCCGATTTAGGTGATCGATCACCGATGAGAAGAGAGAGAGAAGAGATGAGAGAAGAGAAGAGACGAGAAGTGCGAAGAGTGAGACAAGAGAAACCGAATGCGCAGGGACTTGGGCAGGAAAGTTTCGGTCGAAGATGGTCTACTGGTATTTTTCGGGCATCGCTGGTCACGCTGCTCGATGCTTTACTGTCCATACAGACATACAGGAGGTTCGTTGTGAAACCGCCTACGGCGAAGTGATCGTTTGATTATTGCCAGTAAGAGTCTTACAGCTGGACGTAGGAAGAGCAGCGTTCACCGACCAAAGTCGAGATGAGGGAGACGAGTTAGTAATTGTTTGGTAGTTGATAATTGCATTATTTTTTTATACATAGTTCTGTGTCATTTATTCTAAATAATGTATAAGCTAATTTTCAGGAATTTCATGAAGACATTTTTTCTGTTTGTCTTCTGAAAGTACATATTTGTTATTTTGGACATGAATGTTTCATTAAAATTGTTTCATAATTGTTTTTTATTATACAGCCATTTTTGTAAGTGTGTGCTGAGGTGATGTAGTAATGCGTGAGTTGGTGGATGGAGGGGTGGGGCCTCAAATGGGTATACTGCTTAGGGCCCCCTAATGGCTAGAAACGGCCCTGCATATCTTACTCATTTTTTTAAATGAAAATGTTGGGAGGAGGAAAATCGGCAAACAAGTCACAGATAGGTTAAACAAACATACGTTGAATTAGGAGTAAAATAGGAAGAACTTTGTTAAATTAGTCTCCGAGTAGTCTAATTCTTAAACCCTTGTGATTCGATCATAAACTATGTCCTGATTATGTTAGTTCTATTGGTATCATGGAGAAAATCACGTGATTTCGGATAAAATTAGTGCGAAGGGTATTCATGCGCCGAAACGTTTACCCCTTTCGTCATTATAACTTTGAAATTAACGATAAATCAGTTTAGGAACTATCAACTTAAGCCTGATATTGATTTACTAACGGTAATACTAGGAGTGAAACTTTTACATATCATCATCATTAACATAAAATCTTAGTTGCCGAGCTACTCTTCGAAGTCGATGTTTCTTTTTCTGTGGATAAAGAATCGCAGGAACGCGCTCAGTAGTATGCCCGCAAAATGGGAGAGTGCAACACAATTGCAAATGTTGCATAATGTTGCAAGAGTGCCAACCCCCTTCGTGGCACCCCCACCCATTGGTCCCCCTTTGTTGCAAGGCACCCCCAAAATGGGTTGCAAGGGGTTATGCAACTTGGAGGCGGAGTTATCCCAAGCTGAACCCCCCAAAGGGAGACCTAACCTAAAAGAGAGAAAGGAAGGAGGAGAGGTGTTCGCTCGGCTACTGCCAAGCGCATATGAACACTTCAGCCGTAACGCCGCTGTCTTATAGTCAGCCAGGTGGCTTAATCAGCCAGTGCCTCCGGGCGTCAGTCAGTTGGGTTAGAAGGCTGAGTTGCCAGTTTGCGTTTATTTATTTAATTAAAGCATATATTAAAGCTTAATCAGCTAGGTGGCTTAGAAGGCTGAGTTGCCAGTTTGTTCTATTTATTTAATTAAACCATATATTATTCCACCAGGTAGCTTTTCTTAGAAGGCATAAATGGCATGTATATAACCTTCGAACGAATTAAAAGCGTACATACACTCACCGACTGTACGCCCATTAAAGCTCCTATTATCACACACACACACACACACACACACACAAGCATCACCAACAATCGTATAGACTTTTAGGAACTCCAACAGGAGATGGTGAAATGAGGGCTACGACTTTTAGGAGCTCACCCATCAAAAGGCGATGAGGGCTACGACTTTTTAGGAGCTCACCCCATCAACACCGCGTATCCGATATGAGGGCTACGACCAAGCGTCCAAACGATTGGTGGTGAAACCCACCATCAACCAACTCCTGGCAGACCGTCGCTAAATACGTCCAACAGACAGACCTATTAAACAAATAGGATTATTGCAACCTCGTTCATGTTGTTTATCTCCCTTTCTCAGTTGCCGTATGAGTTGCCAGTTTGCACTTATTTATTCAACATATATTACGCCTTAGAAATCCGCTTTAAAAACCAAGCAAAATGATATAATTAAATACCGTGTACAATCAAAAAGGAATAAATAAAACGCCAATACATCATTCTGATTATTTAGATGAATTAATGGAAATAAATATACAGGGTTATTCAAACTGATTCACCTGATTTCAAATGAGAATATTTTTTAATGTTACAAATACAGAGTGATTTGTGATATATCAACCAAAAGAAAAACTGTCCAAATTTTGTCTCTCACCTCATAAATGCTCTATGTGACTTCCCCTAGTTACACGAGCAACGTCGACACGATAGTCGAATTCCTCCCATACTCGCTCCAGCATGTCCGTTGTCACTGACTCTACGGCAGTAACAATGCGAGTTCGGAGCTCATCCAAAGATGTGGGCAACGGTGACACGTACACAGTATCCTTAACGTACCCCAAAAGGAAAAAGTAACGTCGACGAAACTCACGCTGCAGTGTGACTACCGATTTACAGCTCGAAAACTGCAACACACAAAACGCCTTCTGCTGTGCGGATGCCATTTTCACACTGACTGTTTGTTGCTAGGCTAGGCCACGGCGTGACTTTGGATCCCTCTCGCGGTGATTTTGTAAAACTCGGAGATTTCCTCTTTCATGTGGTGTATGCCCAGTTGATGCACGGTTGATAGGTACGGAAGTATTCTCAGTTGAAATCGGATGAATCAATTTGAATAGCCCTGTACGATGGGGTGTGTATATATATGATCAAAAATAATAATAGCATCATGAATGGGAAATATATAATAAAAAATATACAAAACGGTGCATTATCAATATATTAGTACAGGAAAAATATACAGATATATTAAATATATTGAAAATATACGAAACGTATAATCAATTGCATATTAGTACAGGAAAAGTATATACAGTTATATTAAATATATTGAAAATATACGAAACGTATAATCAAATGCATATTAGCACAGGAAACATATATATACACACAAATTAAATATATATCCTTTATGTTATACGGTGCAAAACGCTAAACTCGCACGTAATAGAGTCTACATCCACATCGCCATTACTTTGTACGACATGGTAAAACCGTCCAAGCATCACTTCACCGTTTAACTGATACGGAGGTCTATACTCGACATAAATGGCTTTCATATCATTCAATACTATTTTTGTGCCCACTTTACACCCGGCGGGCAAGTCATCTTTAAACACAGTTAGAATACAGTCAGAAGCACGCACAAAGAGGTCATCGTTAACCACGACATCATTATTAAATACAAATTTATAAACACGCCTTTCCAATCGGGGTTTTTTCTTACCGTCCCGAGATTTTCAATCGTGAACTCTTCTTCACTTTGCATAGCTGCAATTGAAATAATCTTCCAAGTCGTAATGACAGCTATTCATTATATAGAGGTGCAGCTCTTCAGGGTGAACAGTGTAGGCGAGCTCAGCTCTGTACCGCTCAAGTGCTTTGTACCAAAGTTCAGGATATTTCGAAGAATCTAAGCCTTTTAAATATGCATCTAGCTCTAGACCATTCTCGCCCTGTTCATTCCTACATTCGATAAATTCGTCGAGCAGAGCGGTGTATGCGTATTCAAGAACCGTGTCCAAATAAATCATATCCGTAACACGAGCGTCTAATATAGGCTTCAACTTGCGGAATCCGACGATTTCAAACATTCTGTCGAGGATGAAACGGTTCCGCGCAGGGACAAGAACGTTATTATCAGATGCGTTCTTCCACATCAGTCGTATATCAATGCATGGTTGTTCGTTATTTATACACAACGTGCAAACAACGGCATACGAGGGAGCGTCACTAATCTGATCTGATCTTGTACCTACACCTGCAGGTATTTTATAACGGTCCTCTCTCCACTTCTCAACTATCACGAAGACTATTCATCTCCTCAACACTTAAATAAATAACATTACGTTTGCTTGCTTGCCTGCAAACCGTTTCAAGGGCATAGTTATTGGTACCGGTTTCACGCCTGAACACGCACAATGACTTCGTCACGGAGACGTCGTACGAGGCGTTGAGAATGCTTCTCAAAGGGAGCTCCATCGTATTCGCACGTCCACTCGGTTCAAACTCTGAGATGGCTATGAGACACAGGTGGCCGGATCGGCTCGACGGGGCGGGATGAGTCACGCTGATGAAACGTGTATGGGTTTGTTCGAACTCGTATGTTCCGTGAGGTACACTGCTGGGCGGCACGGGAACGCGTCACACTGCTAAAGCGTGTACAGGCTTGTTCGAGCACTCTTGGACAAACAGAATTTCCCGAAACGAATTTAATGTTTTATCACTCACCACACGTTCATTTCTACAAACTAAACATCTTCACAAACCGGCGCGCTATTAGAGAGAAACATATGTTCATATTTGGCCTTTTTGTTTAACAAGCGATACTCGTCTCTAAAGTCTGTTAAAAACTCACACAGTTCATTAGCCACAACCTCACTACAAACCTCATCATGATATATATTAATATAGTGGTAAAAATACTTAAGATTGTCCATGATGACAAGATTTACATTTTCAACCGTAGGGTACGAGTAGTCGGTATGGTGTAACATGATATAATACCGCTTGTCACACCACTCATCCACAAGACTCACTACCCATAACCGCTGCTTATCTTCTGAACGTGTTGCTTCTTCTACTTCGCGGTATATGTGTGCCTTTATAAAGCTTAGCTCTATAACATACTTCAATGCATCGTTTGTGCTACGAAAGCCTACAACCCCCTCACCAGAATACCCGTAGAGTATTTGAACATCTCGATCCTTCGCACGGTTCAATGCAGTCTTAAAAGAGGCAAAGGAGGGGGGGGGATAGGGAGTTTTTCAGTATCCACCACATCTATGCACTTTGCAGAATACCACTTCATAAATATTGAACACGCAATATTAAAGGTAGGCATTACTATTTTTCTTCTACGCGAGAGATTACACGTCTGAGCTCAAGGGTATACAGAGGTCAACTGAGCACGCAGGGATAGAGGCATGCTCAGGTTGCGGCATGACTCACGTTGCCGGTCTTACAGTGGGCGGGGCTTAGCTTTTTACTGTACACACACACGCACGCACGCAAAGGACAAAGTGAAACGCTAGTTGAAACACGATTTATTTAATAAACGAAATATTCAAGTGTGTATATATATTTACAAATACGTGTAATAAATAAGTTATCAATAGACATATCAAAGATAATGGTATCCAAAGGGCACGGTATCATAGGTACCAGGCACCTGGTAGCGTTTCCTATAGGTGTTACGGCACACCTTTGTACCCCTAAGTTCCTTCACGCCCCCCAGCTTCTGTGCCCGAAAATTGTGGGTGCCTACAGTCAGATGGGGTAGCTGGTCACCCTCATCATCTTCCAAGCACACTAACTCCTTCAACGAATCAAAGTTAACGACCCGTCGATTTGCATGGTTAAGTGTGATACCCTTAGCCTTCACGATATACTTCGTATCATCCCCTATCCTCACCCGTACCCCATAGGTTTTTGGCCCTGTTGACACAAACGAGTCGGCGTATGCGATGTCTCCATACTCATCCTTGATCTCGTCAGTTAGCTCTCCGAGGAACTCCCCAATAGCGGGCATGTATTCACTCCCCATCGCTGTGAATATTACGCTATCTGTATCGGCGTACAAAACCCTCCGCCCAAGAAAATGCAATAGGCCCCAACGTTTGATGCGCGCGTAGGCTGTTGTGAAGCTGGCTACAGGTATGTTTGTAACCCGTAAGGTATCTGTGGACAATTCGGTATTGTTGTACTTTATTATGTAAGTATTACTTACATTCACAATCTCCATGACCTCTTTATCGGGTGCGTTGGCATAATCCCAGACTTCACTATAACTTTGTGCCAAATGAACGTTCCCTTTGCCGGTATTCTGTGCAAATTTTCCCCAAAGACTGTTTAGGCACAATTTTGCACTAAAGCGCTTGCCAGGGTTCTTTACAATTTGGGTACGATCAAGCTGTATACCTTCACGGTCACGATAACATTGAATATAAGACGTTTTTCCATCTTCTGTATCAACCCCTCGCGGATATCCTGACTGTTTAGCCACAATTTTGCACTAAAGCGCTTGCCAGGGTTCTTTACAATTTGGGTACGATGAAGCTGTATACCTTCACTTCACGGTCACGGTAACGTTGAATATAAGACGTTTTTTCATCTTCGGTATCAACCCCTCGCGGATATCCTGACGCGTCAACCTTATCCTTCAAAAAAGCGTTTATATATGGTGTGAAAAGGTTGGGTAGCTTCTGAAACCTCCACACCTCATGTATCTTCATTATTCTATACCCATGGCGAACGGCTAGGGCCAGTTCAGGGCTTGTGTATACACCTCTGATCTTACGCTGGTGGGGTGTATGGTCACAATCATCATTGTTCTCTTCCGCACATTTCACGCACAGGGGAAACATGAACTTGTGATCTACAACGACGGGTAAGATCGGCATCCATAAATCGCGAGGTGGGAGCATATCTACGAAAGAGAGTCCAAAGTAGCGCTCATTCAAGTTAGCCGAAAACTCCTCGATGGTTGGTATAGAGGGACCCACCATTTTTTCAGGTGCGCCTACGGGACACGGATTGTTCTTCATCACGTAGGGGTATAAAGAGCAGAAGTCGTAGTAATGGAGCTTCACACCCTCCGTAGGCGGAAAGTATAGCTTGAATAAATTTGTACGCCCTCCGAACAAGCTATCACCGCATTTGAGAGGATCCTGCACCATTGAACGTTTGATCGTGTTTATTTCTTCACGGTACTGTCCATCTCCAACCACCCGTGCATCATACTCATGCTCCCACAAAACTTTGTGAGTGAACTGGGAGCCTATAAGTTGATCGCGAGTGCGGGTCCATGCAAGACTGTCGGCTGGCGATCTACCGTGGATATCTCCTACGATCCCACACTCAGGACGGGGCACCCGTGCCACCAGCAACCGTTAAAGGAGTACACAGTCTTCTCACCAGTGGCACGGTTTTCACTTAGACCATCAACCCCAAAAACACGACCATTAACCTTAATGGGTACTTCACCCGTGTTGCGGGCATGCTTTATGTATACACCTGTCTGCTACTGTAGGTGTATGAGCCAGTAAATAGCCTTGTGTCCATAACTGTGGGAGTTGTTTCTGTGGATAATGGCTAAGGTGTCTTTAGGCATGAAGTTATTCTTGAACACCGTAAAACATAATAAGGCGATGGTGGTTGCGACTTGCAACGGATCGCATTTGAAACGGCATATGTACATCCTTCTAAAGGCCTGGAAACATACTCTAAGCACGCGCACATCATTCACGCAATAACGCTCACATTCATCAGCTATATTATAAGGATTACATTCATTAAAACTGTTGTAGTATCGGTCAAAATCTTCACGTTCATCTGTGCTCATACATTCATAGTTAAAGTAATGTTTGGGTGGAGGTAGTCCTACGTAATTTAGTTTCGCTAGTGAGGAAAGCGTAAGGGAAATATCCTTTTGAAATTTCAGTGGCTACCCCCATCACCTTGGGTAGCTTTGCTAATTTACAAGGTGTGAATAATAAAGTGTCTTTAAACTGTACATTACCTCTTATTTGCATCTGTATTAGTTTGTTGCCTCTTTTCAAGGGATCACCTGTAAATATCTCAGAGGACTCGTGCTCAAGCAACTCCTTATAAAGAAACTGTGTCAAATTTTGCCCCGTTATGGGCGAGAATATACACAGTCATTTTTTTAACTTGTCCGCTAACTTGACAATATAGGACCAAAGAGTTTCACAGGGCTATCGTGAGCATTCGTTTTAAATACGTTTGTCCGTTTTCCACATTTGTGACACTCATCACATTCGATCTCCATACACTCATCACAGATAGTCTGGTTTAAAAGTAAATGTGGAATAACCTCTTTGGTCTCAGCATTCGTGTATGTTTCTATATCGTAGTACACAGTTATACAAGGGCTGTTTTTAGGCTTGGCGTCTTTCATATAACATACATGTTTTACTCCAACTGTGTCAAATTTTGCGCCGTTATGGGCGAGAATATACACAGTCATTTTTTTTAACTTGTCCGCTAACTTGACAATATAGGACCAAAGAGTTTCACAGGGCTATCGTGAGCATTCGTTTTAAATACGTTTGTCCGTTTTCCACATTTGTGACACTCATCACACTCGATCTCCATACATTCATCACAGATAGTCTGGTTTACAAGTAAATGTGGAATAACCTCTTTGGTCTCAGCATTCGTGTATGTTTCTATATCGTAGTACACAGTTATACAAGGGCTGTTTTTAGGCTTGGCGTCTTTCATATAACATACATGTTTTACTCCAACCGCCTTATATTTCTCATGGCATGGAGAACAGTGACTTTCATCACATTTGTGCTCAAACTGTCCCCAATTATCCATCATATGAAACATACCACATTCACAGATTCTCATTTTCCTGCACTGCCAATTGATTTATGGAGCTCAAAACAGTTATTATTGAAATATGTGCGTCTACACACACCACAATCCCTCTTCTCATCTTCAACTACACGGCTTTCACATTTGGAACTTTTACACTGCTCACATACCATGTGGCACTCTTTACAATGTTTCACTATATCATCCGCAAACTCGATACGCCCCTTACACAAATCATGATGTCGCCCATATTTTCGACTTTTATCATAACACGCATAAAGGTCCCTTATATTACGGATGGGGAGAAACGTTGTCCCTGTTAGTCCTAACATAAGTAGGGGTCTTATACGATCTCTCACACAGCTTTAAAAACATACACAGTTCTACGACGATCATCCAGTCCAAATACAACTATAGGAACATTCATTTCCTGTTCTACCCTTCTCGGTTCTTCAGGGCCCATAGCACAGTCAAACTCAAGTTTACAGTCTACAGCTAGTTTACAGGCACGCTCCACTACCGTAGGCAACCAAATTTTTGGGGTCCGTGTATTTAGTACAGCAAACATACGTGCTAAGACCACTGCTATAAAGCCGCAACCACGGTCGACGTTTATATGCCGTCAAAAAATAGCCTGAGAATTGAAGTTAAGAGTATAAGGTGTGGCACTATGGCCCGCAACACGGAATACACGGTCAATATTTACCGTGAAGTTGTCCATTTTGAAGGCTATACTACTTTGCGAGGCCTGCATTATACGACCTAATATATACTCTATATCTTCAGATGCCAAATGTCTGAACGGTATTACTACCCAAAAATCATCTACATCTCCGTCATCTGACCCGAATCCAAAGGACAGCCTCGTCCTGACTTCACGTTCGTCGCGGTTCTGAAGGGCAAACTCTACAATACGTTCAACTATGCGCCGTAGTCCGTGTTCAACACCATTGCTATACATGGACCTAGGATCAACCCTGACTATATACCGATTTCTAGTCAAGGCCGGGGTGGGGGTTGCGGTGCGTACCAATTCGAATGTTATGCCATCCTCAACAGAACGGGGAGCCGCTGTGGATGATGAATAAGGGGGTATATTTGGGGAAGGTACTATTGTGGGTTGTTTCGTAAGAAGTTGAGGGCTGGGGATCTATTACTGGGGTTCTAACAACCGGGTCAATCCTGGCGCGCTTTATACCTGACGTGGAGGGTTCTTCATCACGCCTCCGCTTTGAACTGGCGCGTGCTACAGGTATCGCTGGTGAGGGCTCGTCGGCGGGGGAGGAATCTGTAGCTGGACGGTCAACGGGGTCGTCCGTGATATCGATGATGGGGTGCTGTACATCGTCGTTGTCATTCACGGTTCTGTGGAAGAAGAAAACAAAATATAAGGAGCAGCACTCAATATTTGTAATATTTTGTAAATGGTCCACTTAGGAGTGTGACGTGTTAGAAATGGATTCTGTAGAAAAATTCAGGTTCACGAGCCCATCCACATGTATTATATCTGGACCTACAGGATGTGGTAAAACTGTGTTTATGCTTAAAATCATTAAAGAAAAGGGAGATGTTCTCAAAATTTGTGCATAAAGTTATATGGTGCTATTCGACGTATCAATCAGTGTTCAACGAGTACCAAGATGATATTTTGTTCCACAAGGGGGTCTATGACGTTAATTCGTTAAAGGGAAATGAACATACAGTCATTGTAATTGACGATCTCATGTTGGAGATGGATAAAACGTTTGCCGAGACATTTACAGTGTTCTCCCACCATCTTAACATAAGCGTGTTCTTCATCAACCAGAATCTATTTTTCAAAAATAGATACATGCGCGATGTGTCGCTAAATACACAATATCTAGTCTTATTCGCGCAACGTAGAGATGTCACAAATTGGGGTATTAGCCAATCAAATGTTCCCGAACCAGCGTAAGGAGTTTTTGGAGGTTTATAAAGAGGCCACAAACCAGCGTTATGGATATTTGCTTTGTGACCTTCACCCGCGAAACACGTTTAGGGTGCTTCTAAGAACGAATATATTCCCAAGCGAACCTGAATGACAAAGAGGCTAAAGAAATACCGTGAATTAATAAAAATCTATCAACGATTGCCACGGACGCTGCAACAGATGTTTGTTAAAAATATCGACTCTGACTTTTTAAAATGCATCTGTGAAATCTGTCTTAATGTTATAAAATGTAATGTACCAATGAAACCCTCTCAGAAGACTCGCTTACGTCGTTACAAGAACATAATACGAGCGCTCGCTCATAAAAGTCAAACTGTGGGTAAGAAAAAGCGCATTATTGTACAAAGAGGAGGATCATTCCTGCCCATCTTATTTTCAGTTTTGGGTCCTTTACTGGCTAGATTAATATAATGAAGAAGGTGGTTGTGATTCCGCACGAGGTGTATGCTTCATTACAAAGTTCAAAGACTCCAGACACGGTTCTAGAGCCCCGTAAAAGTAGGCTTAAAAGAATGGAAAACGAGTTGCTAGCCCTATTAAACAGTGAAAAGTCGCCTGATGAGAAAAGGATCTTGTACCAAGAGGCTTTGCAGAAATTTCTTCATGAGTACGAAGATTATAAGCAACCTACAGAGCTCCCCGTGGTTATTAGGCACAGCGCGAGTAGTGCTGAGCATAGCGACACAGGACCTGGCGATGACCAACCAAAGAACAACGGAACACAACACATCGAACATGTGCTAAAAAACAGCCTCCCACATACATTGAGGAATAAAGGGTTAAGTCTTTATAATCTATTGAGTGAGGACCCCATCATACAGTGGACCGATACAGGCGAGATCATTGTTGAAGGAACAAGGGTACAAGGCTCCAATATCGTTGATATTGTTCATGATCTGGTGAGAAAGTGGGACAGACCCTCACCAACAGGATGGAAGCATATTAAAGCAAGACTACAACAAATAAATGTCCCCAAAACATTGATAGGTAATCTGAATAGGTTAAAAGACTTGGACCAGGTCACGCATGTGTCACAACTGAGTACGCCATCGCCCCCAGCAGTAGCAGTGTCTCTGAAGAGGAGAAAGAAGAGAACAAACGGTCAACCCTACCCACGTGCTTCTAAAATACGCAAATGGCTAACATATTAAGTAAACGCTATTATGACATTTCTAACCCCGCCTCCTACGGTGGCATTAATAGATTATACAGAGGTGTTTACGGAGTAAGGAAAAAAGATGTTGAGAGATTTTTGCGGGGCAGGATGCTTATACACTTCATAAACCGGTGAGAAAAAGGTTTAAAACGGCCAAGACAACAGCTGCCTCGATTGACTCTATTTGGCAGGCTGATTTAACAGACATGCAAAGATATTCAGTGTATAACGACGGTTACCGCTACATCCTATTCATAATAGACGTATTCTCTAGATACCTGTGGTTAACACCCCTGAAAAATAAATCGCCTGAAACAGTTGCTAAAGCGACCAAAACGTTGATGTTGAAAGAAAACAGGATTCCTGGCTATTTTTGTACGGATATGGGGAAAGAATTTATAGGACGCGCTTTTCAGAACATGCTGGCAGAGTTTAATATCAGCTATTACACTACCAATTCTATACATAAGGCTTCTTTAGCTGAAAGAGTTCAACGTACCATAAAGGAGCGCATGCACCGATATTTTACACATAAAAACACATACAGATATATAAACGTTCTCAGCTCATTGGCCTCATCCTACAACCGCTCACACCATCGTACGATCGGCACAACGCCTAACGAAGTTTTAGAAAGAGGTACGCGTCCAGAGGTGAGAAGAGATGCACACCCACACTCTGCGCGTTTCAAAATCAATGATTATGTAAGGCTATCACGTTCGGGGAATAAATTCGCGAAGGGATTTGAGCAAGGATGGACGCGCGAGATTTTTAAAGTTAGGGCTATGAGACCTAAAGGTGAGGTAATGATGTATTACATTGAAGATTTGAATGGGAAGAAATCGCAGGAGGCTTTTCCCGAGGAGTTGCAGAAAGTGGCATTTAATTTAGTTAAAAACGTGTTTAAAATTGAGAAAATTATAGGAAGCAAAGGCTCAGGAAAGAGAAAAATGTACCTGGTGAAATGGCTGGGATACCCAGAAAGCTTCAACGCCTATATAAAAGCTGATGCAATAATGAAGCTTAAATAGTATGCAACATGGCGCCTGACCGTTTCTACGTCACACTCCCGTCCTCCTCGTCCCTGTCTGCACACCCTAACAACAGCCTTGTCAACTTTGTGACAGAACTCCATGGACCGTTGAATTGGAGCGTGATTCGTATGGTGGGGTTATGTGAACTTCAGTTAGCCACCAAATTTTTAACTCTTAAAAATGAACAATCATATTTCTGATCCATAGAACCGATGAATGCGAAAAAATAGGCATAATCTTAGACAATACTATTCGTTCAACCCTGTGCGGTGAGGAACGGTACTATAGCATAAATGTATCGCTAGGAATCGGGCATTATGATACAGCCATGGACATTGTGACGGGTTAAACAAGAGTCTTGAAAAGTCGTACTTGACAAACGATTTACTTTTTGAAGTCGTAAACATAGACACGCCTGCATGCACATTGAAGCTAAAGTCAACGCTTAGTAGAAATATTAAAGATAAAGAGCTGTTCACAATTGTGGCTGAGGACCGATATAGCGCAGCTTCCAAAGAGATACCTTTCACGAGGCACAGCATGACTTGTTCAGCTTAATGTATCAATTGAAGATGGAGAAGTTGGGTGAAAGCTCTCCGCCCCCAGGTATGTGCTATATTTACAGCAATATTGTAGAGCACCAATTTGTTGGGGACACCCAGGCACGTTTGCTGCGCATTGCACACATCCCCAACCATAGAGGGAAAAGTATGAGCATTACATATGACAAGCCCCATCATGTGAATGTTGCGACTAATCTATTAACCAACATCTCGATATATATAAGGACGATTGAGGGAAAAAATTTCCCATTCGGTGATGGGAGCTTAACAGTGAAACTACACTTTCGTCGTTTATAATGACTCGAAGACCGTTCGCAGTATACCGAGGAGTGAGGTACCAGCGTGGGAGTGGTCTTGGTTCCATTTTTTCATCCATACTACGCACCGCTGTTCCCCTGTTGAAGAGGGGGGCCAGGTACCTAGGGCGGAAGACGTTACAAACAGGTTTTAACGCGGCAGAAGACATAATGGGGAGCACTAAGCCTAAATAAGCTCTAAAAAAACATTTAAAACGTACAAAAGATGAAATCATCAAAGATTCAAAGAGAAAAATGCGTCGCGGTAGAAAGAAGAGATCTGCCAGGAAGAAGAGGGTTACCATCACGTGGCATTAAACGTAAAAGGAAACCGAAAAAGAAGTGCTCTAAGCGCATGAAACCTATGGCTGATCATTTTTTTAACTGATATAAGCTGAAGACACTACTCTCACGAATCATAGGCTGACTAATACTTGTCGTGGGAGGTGGCACTATTTCTGACTCGTCATGGCACGTTTCATCCATCCGTGTAGTTCACAATGCTGTAAATCGGAACTGGCCCTCTTTGATATGCCCCACCACCCAGGTCTATTGAACATAGTGACTTTATTACAATTAACCCAATAAACACAATTAGTTCACCCAGTGCCCCTATAGAATTCGTGATACGCAGCTCAGGCCCTTACTTTTTTACCCGAGCTGCATGCACATGTATGCTAAACTCCGTATAGCCCATTCTGACGGAGCGGACTGCGATGATAGCTACTCTGCCTACCCTGAAACCAACTTTCTACACTCCATATTCAGCCAGGTTAACATCTCGGCAAGTACGGGGTACTACCACCTACGAGCCTATCTGGGAAATGTCCTCAACTTTTCAAAAGAAGCGAAGGAAACCTTTTTAATAGCCGAGGGGTATTACTACACTAAAGATGAAAATGGAATAAAGGATAAATTTAAAAATTCTAAGAAAAAAAATATATATGAATGTTTTGGGCGCCTGCATACAGACTTCACATTCCAGGAGAAGTTGCTTATGAACGGGGTGGATATAAAGTTGAAGCTTACCCGCACGATTCCTGAGATCTGCATAAATATGGGGTCTGATCAAGAAGAAGGCGCGAAACCCGTTGTGATACACATCACGGAAACGTATTTGCATATACGCCGTGTGAAATTAAGCTCCCCGAAACAAATAGAAATTGAGAAAGACTTAATACACGCCACAGTAAAATACCCAATTAACAGGGTACAGATCAAACTGTACACGGTCCCCGCAGGGCTGATGTCGAAGCAGCTAGAAAACGTCGCCCTAGGCGTCCTACCTAAAAGGATATTAATTGGAATGCGGGACCACGCCTCGACGAATGAAAAATATAAAAAGAGTGCCTTTAAATTCGAGAATTTCGGCCTTGAATACGGACTACTCATCAGATGCTGTGTTCCCACTCTGCGCGAGAGCATATAGTAGTAGTAGTCTGGCTCATAATACAGGCGCCTGTGACGAGCTTGGTTTTGGTGTAACGCAGCAAGAATTTGTCGAAGAATTTAACATTTATTCATTTGATATTACGCCGGACTTGTCGGCTGGCACAGATACGCATTTAAGCCCACAGCAGAGTGGGAATATCTCAGTTAGGTTGGAATTTGCCAAGCCTATAGATGCGCCTATAAGTGTACTCGTGTATCTCGAGGCACAGGCACTAATAGAAGTTGGTCGTTTCAGGAACGTGGTCACAGACTTTTAGAATGGATGCGCGTACACTCCAGAGAGTGATGAAAAGTGACCGTTTCGCGCGCTCAAAATTTATCGGTGTGTTCGCGAAGAATGAAATATTAAATCTGCCAAGTACGAGAAACTGGTACGGGATTATCGTTAACACTGACATTGTGGGGGGTGAGGGGATTCATTGGTTTGCAATCTATTTTAAAAATAGGGAAAGAATGTACTATTTTGATTCACTCGGATTTCCGCCATGGAATGATTCGGTAATTATGACGTTTATAGCCCATCTAGGCGTGCTTGAGATTATTTGGTCCCCATATCGTTTCCAAGGATATTATACTGAAACATGTGGATTGTATTGCATTTTATTTCTCATGCATATGTCACGTGGGAAGGGATTTATGAATTTTTTTAAATTATTCGATTTGTGCGACACAGAGTTGAACGATAAAAGTGTATGCAAACAGATAAAAAAAAGGTTCCCATACGTTAGTATCCCCTTTAATGTGTAAAGGCATATATCTATATGGTCCCGCTTTGTACATGTTTTCTACCGCTTAATAAATGAAAATACAATGTGTTTTGTTCTTAATCTCAAAAATATACTTACATTATCTTCTCGATGACCTGTCACTCGCTGGTCCGGATGTGTGCCAATACCTCGACTTCTGTATTCAGATCACTGGGTTGACTGGGAGGAGAAGCACCCCTTTCATTTACCACCCTTTCATCAAAAGTAGCTATAATACGATCTAGCTCGGATTCGGCCCTGTAATTAAAATAGAGATTAATGTCACGAAATTGGATGCAGATAACTCGTCTTGTGCCCACCATATATATATATAATATATATATATAATATATATATATATATTATATATATACAGGATGTCCTATAAGTCCGGCATCATAGGAAAAATAATAAAAAAAAGGCAAAACAAAAGCTTTTATTTACGAACGTGCTATTGTTCCGTAGCCCATTCACAAAATTCCATCCGCAGGTCGGGATCATCTTCGCTTAATTTCTGTAGGATCTGAAATTTATATGGATGCCATTTGTGAGCCTGAAGAATGCGATGGGACTTCTGTTAAAATGAGCCACGATAGCGGTCGCTGTATCATCGTCAGTGGACCTCCTTGAAGGTCCACTGCGTGGTTTATCTTCTATGGATCCTGTTCCCTTAAACTTTGCAACAAGTCCGCTAACACAACTCTGTGTTATTGGCTCGCGGTCTGGATGCAGTCTGTTAAATTCAGCAGCGGCCTCTCTTTGACTCCGATTTCCTATGAGTAGAATTATCTGGATTCGTTCTTCCTTGCTCACAGACATTATGGCCTGTAGAAAGAGAAAAATATGAATTATGGTTTGTAGAAATAGAAAAATATGAATTTCTCCTACGATGCCGGACTTATGGGACACCCTGTATATATATAAAACAGGGACATAATATAACCTAACCTAACGTAGCCTAACCTAGCCTAGCCTAACTTATTGTTTAAGACTCCACAAGAAATGTTAGTACCGATTGAAACTGAATTACTAATTATAGACGGGAAACAATACAAACTATTTTTCAAGACAATTATTATCACACTTAGGGTTACTCACATCTCATCAGCGTTTACGATATATATATATATATATATAAGGTACATAATATAACCTAACCTAACGTAGCCTGACCTAGCCTAGCCTAACTTATTGTTTAAGATCCCACAAGAAATATAAAAACATATATATATAATCACCATGGCAATAGAGAATAAAAATATTTTTGAAAACGCATTTATTGCTATCTTTTACGGTTATCACCGATTGAAACTAAATTACTAATTATAAACGGGAAACAATGCAAACTATTTTTCAAAACAATTATTATGTTGTTTATTATTTAAGTTGGTGCAATTAATTACTAATTTTAGCGGTCTATGATCTGGTCTGAGAGAAGGAAATCATGCCAAATATGAACATTGACAATAAGATCCTTTAAATTATTGCTATTGAGATAGTGATCAATCCAGCTAGTACCACCATTTATATCTCTGACGTACGTAAAATTATTACTATTTATACATAGTAATTCTACATCGTTTATACTTATTTTATCGTAAATAATAATAATGATAATAATAATAATAATAATAATAATAATAATAATAATGATGATAATAATATTAATAACAATAATGGTAATAATAATAATAATAATAATATTACTACTACTACCACTAATAATAATAATAATGATGATAATAATAATAATAATAATAATAATAATAATAATAATAAATTTAAAAGGACTCATATATTTTATTTGGATAAAAATCAACCCATTTAACAGAAAATTGTGAGCAGTGATAGAAGCCGTGATAAATTTATTTCTTGTTAATTCTTTCTTATAAATTTATTTCTTCTTGAGGGGTCGACTGCAATAAAACTCCAGCATATATATAAGTTAGGTTAGGCACTTAGGGGCTACTTACATCTCAACAGCGTCTTGATTGATCGGATCCGCCATTTCGTCACAATTTTCCATAACACTCTGGGAAGATAATAGTTCATCCCGATCTATAGCGCTGAAAATTAGTCGTACTGTTTGAGCGTAAATGTCACCATCCACAATCAGATCGGGTAAATTGAACAAAGATAATTGGCTCATTGCGTATAAGGTGCTAGCGGTAAATGTACGTACTGAGGCTGTGGGCCGAGAATCTCCCTTTATAAGGGGGCCTGTGACCAACCCGCAAAACACAATAGCTACCTTCCTATTGGCTAGCGGTGATTTTTGGGGGGGACCTGACGCGTAGGCCTGCATATCGGCCAACCAGGTGCCCTGGGAGCCGTCCAGGATGTGGTTGGTGAATTCTGGGGCGTGCCAGCTGGTCCGATTCGTGGAGAGAAAGAGAAAGAAGTAGAGAGAGAGAGAGAGAGAGAGAGAGAGCGGAGGTTATAGTACCTTGAATCATAAAAGTGAATGATAAATCAAAAAAGTGTGATAAATTCGCTAATATAGAAAAAAAAATAATAATATATATATATATATATATATATATATACACATGAGAAAGACTTTAAGGAGCGTAATAAATTTTGTTTTGTAGAAAAACCACGATTAACAAAGTTATACACGAAACAACGAAGCAATTCTTCTTTATAGCGCTTTTAAATGGGGAAGTGTGTGTATATATGAGAGAGAAGTAGACAGAGATATGAAATGAACGAATGTTGCTATAACGGGGTCTGGCATTTTTCCGAGTTGATCGAAGTTTTAACACCCCGTACGAATTGTTCTCTGGTCGGCACCCGTGCCGAGACGGCCCCATTTTTTTTCGTACGAATTGTTTTACACCCACCTTAGACCTACGGGGATCATTAGGGTACCCTGGATTTATTTTTTCCGTACGAATTGCTTTTATTTATATTTTTTATTTTTCCCGTACGAATTGTTTCACGCCCCACCTTAGACCTACGGGGATCATTAGGGTATCCTGGATTTATTTTTCCATACGAATTGTTCATTTATTTATTTATTTTTCTTTTTTCCGTACGATTTGTTTTACGCCCCGCCTTAGACCTAAGGGGATCATTAGGGTACCCTGGGTAGCGAAGGCCGGGCCGGGTCTCGAACCCAATTTTTTCTGCTCATTAGGGCACCCTGGGTAACGAAGCCCGGGCCGGGGCTCGAACACGCCACCGTTTAACGCGGTCGCGCGACGCACATGTACACAGTGTCAACTGATGCCCGGAGGCACTGGCTGATGATGCCCGGAGGCACTAGCTGATTAAGCCACCTGGCTGATTAGAGGCCCTATAAGACAGCGGCGGTACGGCTGAAGTGTTCATATGCGCTTGGCAGTAGCCGAGCGAACACCTCTCCTCCTCTTCCTTTCTCTCTCTTAGGTTAGGTCTCCTTTTGGGGGGTTCAGCTTGGGGGATAACTCCGCCTCCAAGTTGCATAACCCCTTGCAACCCCATTTTGGTGGTGCCTTGCAACAAAGGGGGGTGGCACTCTTGCAACATTATGATTTGCAATTGCATTGCACTCTCCCATTTTTCGGGCATACTACTGCGCTCTATTAACCCTTTGACGACCAGTATACGTTTCTTTGAACTTAAAAGTTTAAGTTTTATTGTGTTTTACAAGTAGATATTAGTAACTATAGTCACTTAAATGACCCATTTTGAGGTTAATTTTCCGACAACTAAACAATACCTGTATAAACATGTAGATGTATTTGTAGAAACGTTGCATCATTGTACAATTTATATTATTATTTCCTTGGGACAAATATGTCCCTTGGTCCTCAAAGGGTTAACAGCGTCAGTCTGATTCGGCATCGAAGGCGGGAGGTGTTGCGTGGAAATAGTGGAACCAACGCCGGTTCAATGAAGAAAATCCCTTGATTAATTACTTAATACTGGAATATGTTATTGTGTCTTTTGCAAATAGTCAGAGTAGTATAAATGGTTTAAGGGAATCTCTTTCGTTCAGAAACTCCCCCTACTTAATCTAATATTACAAGGGAGTTTAGTGCCTTTTTTTGTTTGCACACAAATGTACCATGGATTAGCTTTTTTCTCATTATGTTTCCACGCCCTGGTTGTAAACTAATGCAGAATCTAACCCGGTCTGTTGTCCTAGTGGACAAACAGAAGTGTGTGCTTGTTGTATGCGGTCAATGACGTTCAGTGGTAAAATAAGCGAGAACAAAACCACGTGTAGAAGTATAATAGGCCTAGATCCCATAAGGACTCTGTTGAAGGTACGATAAAGGGACGACGAGGAGTCAAGCAGTGACGTCACGGAGAGGCAAAGTGTATCGATTCGGTTTGAATTCTGAGTTTCGCATTATTTTTTAAGTTATGAATCAGTGAAAGTTTTTATTTTACAGAGGAATTAGGCGTAATGACGAATAATTTAAACTCCCGCGAAAGTTATCGCTAAAGTTCGAAGGTCGCACCATTGATCTGAGGGTCCCCACCAAACCTGTGTAGATTCAGTTCATTATACAAAACTGGCGAGGGAACGTCTCGGCCTTGAATGAACCTTCTCCCCACGGCCTTGAGTCCTGTTTAAGGGAGACTAGGGCCATCTAGGCCATACACTACCATTTTACCAGTTAGACTACACATCGCCAAAAGGGACATATAAATATGCCACGCATTAAAGTAAAAACACTTATTTTACGAGAGGAGCGCATACTACGAGTACAAAAATAATTCATTAATGAAGTTAGAAAAGTGGAATTTTTAGAAAATGAAAGTATCGTGTATCAGAAAAATAAGCCTAAAACCTAAAAAGCGAAGCAAGAATAGGAGCGTGAGGGAGTGAATTTGTATTTATATCTGCGTAATAAGCCCCCTCAAATAAAATTATCGGAAGTGGAGGAGTTGTGTGTGTGTGTGTGTGTGTATTCGTTCCATATGATCCGCTACTCATTTGTAATCCATTGCCCACCACCTATCACTGTTTAAAAGACAACGAGAATATACTTTATATACAGGGTAGGAAAAAAGTCTTTAAGGATTTTATAAATACAAATAATTTGTTAATAATAAATAAATTGAAATATCACTGCAGCGTATGCGATACATTTCAAAGCAACTATACAAGGCCAGGAATGACCCTAGGCTAGAACAGGAAGGCCCTAGGCCCTACCCCCAGTCAGCACCACGTCAGTAAGGATGGAATACAACACTGAAGAAAAAGTGTATCTTGTATCGTGGACTATTTCTTATAATAACTGTGAAGAAAGTTTGCGTTTCTTTCAAGAAAAATATAATAAACCACCACCAAATACAACCACTCTTCGATACTGGAAGCTCAAATTTTAGGAAACAGGGAGCCTGGTAAAAGATCATCCAAGAAGCGGAAGGCCACTAACGGTGACAGGAGACAACAACAAAGAAAATGTCCTGGCCAGTTCTCAAGTCGATTCAACAACTTCAACGAGAAAAGTCGCACAGGAATTGGGTATTTCCAAATTTTCAGTAGCAAAAATATTGAAATGACAGGGGTACCACGATTACAAACCCATTTACTCTCAGTTCATATATGACGATGATTTTGATAGACGGCTGCAGTTTACTGAAACAATGAGACAAAAGTTCGACAGTGATCCAAATTTCCTTGGAAAGATCAAATTTTCAGATGAATGTGTTTTCGGTTTAACGAGTAAAGGAAACAAACACAACGTTCACTAGTGGGCGAAAAAAAAATCCCAAAATACGATTGGGTAAACCCTTTAAAAAGGCTACACTAACAGTTTGGGCGTACGTTGGTTATTCAGGACTCGTTTCCCTTGACATATCGAGAGATACGATGGATGGAAAATGCTATTGCCAGGTACTGAGAGACAAAGTTTTGCCACAGTTTACTAATGGCGTTGGCAGGAATTGGCTTTATCAACATGATGGAGCGCCGCCACTCTGCAGCTTCCCGTGATATTCTGTATACGAACCTTGAAGGAAGATGGCTGGGACGGCGAAGTCCCGTCGAGTGGCCAGCCAGATCACTTGATTTAACTCCATGTGATTTCTGGCTTTGGGCTTATTTGCGTGACAAACTCTACACTCCTGGTTTCATCTATCCAAATGTATAGCTACTCTCTTTCATTTGCAGAATATTGTTCACCTTTCTCTCTCGGAATAGTTCCTATTTCCTTTTTTGGAACACATTTTCCTAAAGTTTCCAGCGTCATTTCTTTTAAGAGTATTAGTATCTCTTCAGATGTTTTGTCTTTGAATACTGTTTCCCAGTCTATTTGAGCCATATTTGATCTGATTTCTTTCCAGTTTATAGTCTTAGAACTTGGGTTAAAAATCTCGAATTTGCTTCTTTCTTTGGTGTGTGTGTGTGTGTATTTTCCTTTAACAGTGTCGTCATATTAGTTGATATTTCGATAATATTGTAGTCAGATATAATCGTTGGGGTTATTTTTATGTCATCAATTACTTTATAAATGTGAAATTAAAGATTGGGGGCTGGGGAGTTTAAGGACTATTAGATTTCTGATATCAGCAATGGTACTAGAGAATTTTGTAGTTGGAGTGTTCGGAGGTCTGTAAAAGACTATTAGTATCACGTTTAATTTTTCAGTTTTTACTGCTAAAAGTTGCACGTAACCTTTTGACTTAATTGGGCTACTCATTAAAGTATTTAAATACTATATTTAAATACATGAAAAACAATGTATTTATAAATACAGTTCTAAATACACAAATGTATTTAAATACATATTTAAATACAAATTTATTTAAATACTGCCCAGCTCTGGCTGATGTATTAGTATATTTATAGTACTTAGTAATAGTAATATAGTAGTATAGTAATGGTGTATTGTACTTAAATAACAGTAGTATCCCTTGGTACAGGAAATGGCGGCATTGCAGTTATCGTTTGAGCAACGTAAGTGGATTCTGAAGCACTACTGGAAGACGGAGAATGTGGCTGAGGTACAGAGACATTGGAGAAATGAGTTTGGAACATTACCACCATCACGGGTAACAATTACAAGATTACGTGATAAGTTTGAGACTGACGGAACAGTGCAAAACGTCAACAAAGGCCGATCTGGAAGACGTCGCACTTCAACTGACAATGAAAGTGTTGATACCGTGTTACAGGCCTTCACAAACTCTCCAAATAAGTCTACAAGGCAATGTTCTCGTGCGACTGGTGTTTCTAAATCCAGCGTTCATCGCATTTTGCGACGTGAAAAGTGGAAACCGTACATACCTAGACTGCTCCATGCAATGAATGAGGACGATCCAGATCGTCGAAAATAATTTTGTGAGTGGTTTTTGCACATGTGTGATGAAAAACAATCTTTTCCTGATTTCATTGTTTGGTCCGATGAAGCCACTTTTAAACTTAATGGTACTATCAATCGACACAACTGTGTGTACTGGGCCACCGAAAATCCAAACGTAACAGAAGAACGAGCACTTAATCAACCAGAGTGTCAGTGTGGTGTGGTCTGTCTTCCAGAGGACTGATAGGGCCATTTTTCTTTGAGGACACTGTCACAGGTGCTGCTTACTTATCAATGCTGCAAGACAACATTGTACCTTCAATCAGAGCTCTTTTTTTGGAAGAAGCGTGTTACTTTCAACAGGATGGCGCGCCACCACATTACCACAATGACGTTAGAAATTTTCTCAATGTTTGTTTTCCTAGAAGATGGATAGGAAGTGGGAGAGGTATGGAATATCCACCACGATCTCCTGACTTAACACCCTTAGACTTTTACTTGTGGAGCACTCTGAAGAACACTGTGTATGCTGAAAAACCAAAGACACTACAGGCCTTGAGACACGAAATTGAAATAGCCTGTGCCAACATTCCACTCCGAACAATCCGAACAGTATGCCGATCTGTTGCGCGCCGTTGTCAAGAATGTATTGATGCTAGTGGCGGACATTTTGAACATTTAAAAAATTAAAGTAAGCAGCACAACCATGAAGGTATTGACGCTACTGACTGATATTTCGAACATTTAAACATTAAAGAAGCCTATTTGCTATTATTTACGATCCGCCTATTTTGCTTATTGCTATATATGTTAATATGATATGTAAAAAAATTTTTGGGACACTCGATATATATATATATATATATATATATATTATAATTGAAAAATAAATATTCCTATAATTCTGGACTTTTGAAACAAGTCCGGAATCATAGGAATATTTATTTTTCAATTATAATATATACGTATGATCGAAAAACTGGTACCAAACCTAAAACTAAACCCAATTACCATTCAAACAACACTGGAAAATAGGAAAGGTAGAATGTGTAGTGTTCCCAAATCAAAAGAAGACTGGATGCCTGGCTCAGGACGGTACCAGATGAGCCGGGCGTGCCTGGCTATGTACGATGGAGAGCGCAAGAAAGCAACTCGCTCCTCCACCAAGCCAGACCTAGAGGCGGGGCCACCAGCTTGACCTCCGTGTGAAGAGAGACCAACGCACGAAACAACATAAGGTTCATAAGGTAAGGTATATGTATGTAGACATTAAAAATATTTCCTATGATTCTGGACTTTTGAAACACCCTATATTGTATCCTTGATGTCGAAAAAATTTGCTTCGTGGTTTGATGCATAGATTTCTCATCATTTTTCCTATTGTCCTTAGAGTTTGCTGGGAAGTGATGATGGTAGCACGTTTTACCATATTTTTGCAGTTCCCATATCTTACTTAACTCTTGCAAATAGTCGGGTGGTAGAATTTGCAGCTGACACCAAATTTATAGTAACCATTGTTATTATACTAAAATTTACACGTGGTTGGGTATTCATTTTAACACTGTCCTTTTCTATATCTGCAGTTACCATAGAAACCCACATAATTTCTTCCATATTCTTCCTCGTGGCCTTTATATTTGGAGTTTTTCATTTAATTTCATTTCATAACTTCTGTGTATTGTTTGGGTTGCTCTTTTGTTCTTCACTATTTACGCTAGTTTCTTCCGACTGATCTTCGTGTGTTATTTTTGGGTGTCTCTATTTCCCTCACTTTCTCCCTTCCCTCGTGTTGGTTTTGTCACTCTGTTTCTCTCATTTTCATTTCCTTTCCTTTCTGACTTAACTACCACAAAAGAATTTATTTCCGTGGATCACTTTTCACCGAGAAATTTTTATTTCTGTTACCTCTTTGACACTCGTTTTAAGGGAGAGCTGATTATCTTCTCATTCCAAGCATCTGTAGTCAATAAGAGATTGACAGAGATCGCATCTTATTGCCTTTATCTCGCCCGTTGTTAAATTACGAGTCTTACAAAGTTCTCTAAATCGGTTTCCCATTTTCAGGCTCTTTAATATAGGACAGTTTACTGATTCGGAGTGTTTGGATGGGGGAGGGTGTCTCGGTTACTGTAAAGGATGGGTATCGCGCGTTGATTGGTGAATTCCTTTGTTGTTCACCCGTAAGCGATAGCTCTGGGAAATTAGGGAGAACCCATTGATTCAGCCTTAAAACTGTCGAGAAATTTCTTTCGGATGAATAATATGATCCCTTCATTAATTACTTCTTTTATGGCCAACTCTGTGGTTTCACAGCTTAATATACACTAGCAAAAGTGGGTCCTACGGGCCCATTTAGCTAGACCTGCGGTGCTGGGGCCTTCGGCCTCAGTAACTGGGGGCCCTGTGGCCTCCCAATTACTGGGGAGTCAATTATTCGGTCAATAAAATTATAGAAAAGAACGCAGCCATGAAAATCTTAAGCTTCACAAATCTTGACACAATGAGTTCGTATGTGAAGCTAAGATTTTCATTGCTGCGTTCTTTTCTAAATTTTATTGACCGAATAACTGAACCTTCAGTAATTCAGTAATTGAGGGGTCATTTATTCGGTCAATAAAACTATAGAAAAGAACGCAGCAATGAAAATTTTAAGCTTCACATCCGAACCCATTGTATCACGCAATGAAAATCTTAACGCGATAGAGTAAAAACTTTCAATAAATCCGGATACATGGTGTCTGCAGACAGGACTACCTTTTTATAGTATAGATAACATTTTGCGCGCGTTAGATATTAACACAAAAACTGGCACTTTTTTATTTCTTTAATTATGGGATTTTTACTGTATTTAAACTTTTATTCGGATTACAACAGACACACTGTTATCACTTCACTGAAAAAGCAAACTATTATTATTATTATTATTATGATTATTATTATATACAGTATATATACTGAAATAAGTATTAAGGAACGTTTCTGCACACGAGGAGGAGAGATAACGAAATAATGAAAATGAGGCGAACCGCCTGGAATCGAACCCAGGGCCTTCCAATTGCCGGTCGGACGCTCTACCATTATGCTACGGACCTCACTCAATCACAAATCGAAATTCTCCCAAATAGGGCAGAAACCAATGCCCTCAGAGGGCGGTTCGCCTCATTTTTCATTATTTCGTTATCTCTCCTCCTCGTGTGCAGAAACGTTCCTTAATACTTATGTCGTTTCTATTCATTTATATACTGCGCGGTCATTGCAGTTATTTGCATATATACTGTATATGAATTTTAGTGAAACTACTTACTTTAATATGTAATACGTAATACCAGTCCAATAACACGTTTCTGGCACAATTTGTGACCTAAATGTAGAAATAAGGATATTTGGATTCGCGACCGGTCCCAGGATTTCAGGTTTCATCACCAATATATATATATAATATATATATATATATATATTTACATGTACGTGAACATACCTACGGTGTGGGCACACATTCTACGTACTGTTATACTCAAATGACCCTTTCCCTTTCCTTCCTCCACCTTTCACCTTGACGATATGATTCCCTCTCCCCAGAAGCTCTCATATATATATATATATATATATATATATATATATATATATATATATAATAATATTATAATATATATATATATATATATATATATATATATACCTGACAGTGATAGCGATAGCGTGTTTCTCAAGTTAAAGTTCACCTTAAATTTAAAAGAGTTGCCCCATTTTTGATAATGAAAGATACGTTATCTTACGTCAGCTTCACTTTCCACATATAACTGCGACTCTCTTTTCAATTTCCCGTTTTACACCATTTCTTACCATGTAATAAAGTCCTCAATGAAAAAAGTTGCAGAGTGCGGTCGATTGGAGAGAGAGAAGTTAACTGGCTCCGAGTGATGTGATAACGATCCACGACGATTCGTTGCTGACATCAACCAGTACAACATCCAAGATAAGGCAATCAAAGAACTTGATGGAGACGACGACGAAGGGACACGAAAGTATAAAAATAATAATTTCGGTCTATTCAATAAGAGATAAGGGAATGGAAGGAAAAATAATAATTGACAAGAGGAAATGAATAAGATATCAGCGATAAGAACGAACTTTGTTAACTTTGTGCCTTCGTCAGTGATCTGTTGCTGTTCTTGTCGTTGTCGTTCAGGTGCTGTTGATAAAGAGGCGAAGAGCGATCCGAAAAGTGAAAAGGTGCTGAAGATTGCAGAATAGAAAGGAACTGAGTGGAGAGCCATTTTTCTTGAGAAGGTAACGTCATCCCACGAATCTGAAACAAAATTTTTGTATTATTATTATTATTATTATATATTATATATATTATCTAGATATATATATATATATATATATATATATATATATGAATGAATAAAACCACGAAGGAAAGGAAACACAAAATGGTGCTCAAGCGCTTTCGTCTAATGAGGATGTCATTAGACGAAAGCGCTGAGCACCATTTTGTGTGTTCCTTTCCTTCGTTGGTTTTATTCATCATAAATATTTTTCACGTGTTACCTTCGTGAATAATTTTCATATATATATATATATATATATATATATATATATATATATATATATATATATTATATATATATATATATATATATATATATTCTAAAATTGATTTTATTGGTACTGTATTTCCAAAATATTATAATTGTATATGAATTACACAATATTAAAAAAAAGCTTAACTGTCGTATAAAATTATAAAACTACAATTTTAATTATTTGAAAAGTAATCAACTTAAAATTTTGTTAAAATTATCCTAAAATTATTAAATTTGCCGAAGATAATTATTTAGGGTCAGTTTTAATTACACTTCATGCAAACTATTTAAAGTACATAAAGTGCGAATCATTGTCTCAGTTTTGTATAACAACGAGGTTTGAATTGTTGCTACTTTGAGCTGATCAGACATTTCGCGAGACAAATCTCTTTTTCCAACGAGACAAATTCACTAGTAACCGTCAGTAAATTTCTCTCGAATGCAAAAATGTTCAACCAAAGTACAGGGTGTCCACAAAAGAAGCATACAAATTCCATTTTAAATAACCTAAATTTGTACAATTCTTTTGTGGAGACCCTGTATTTAGATCTACGCTAACAAAGACGACGGAGTATAAAACTGTTTAACATAGCCTAACTATTTGAAGTTTCGTAGACAATAAAATTCAAGTAAATTTTTCTATGTTCAGTTAAAAGTAAAATTAAAATATTTGAAGACGCCATTTCGAGAAACATTCTATTCTTATAGTTGCTCTGTTGTGCAATTATATTTTTTCAATTCAATTCTTCAGCTCCCAGGTAGGCTAGTCAGCCTGTCAGTGGAACCAGCCTCCTTCGCCACTCCGCCCTGTCCAGCAGCACTCCCGTTTCTTCGAGCTTTTGCATGATGGGCAAGTCGTATCTTCGCAAGCTCTCCTCCACTTCGTCCCTCCATCTCCTTCTCGGTCCCCCTCGCGGTCTTCTGCCATTCCCTGGTCTGGGCACTGTATCGAATACTTTTTTAAGATCTATGAATATTACATAGATGTTAGTATTAAATTCCCATGCCTTTTCTATAACAGAACTGAGGCCAAAAATAAGATCTATCGTACTTCTATCTTTTCGATAACCATGCTGTTCGTCTCCCAACCTTGCTTCAATTATTTGCCTTGCTCTTTTTTCTATTATTCTTTCATAAAGTTTTGTTATATGATTAATAAGCGATATTCTCCTATAATTCTCACATCTACCTGAGTCACCCTTTCCTTTATATATTGGAACGATGATTATTTTTCCCCAATCACAGAGGACTTGACCTTCTCTCCAATATTTATTCAACAGGTTTCGAATTTTTTCTTTCATGGCTTCGCCTTCCTCCTTTATAAGTTCAATCGGAAACTCGTCCACTCCCTTTGACTTTCCATTCTTCATTTTATTAACAGCCTCTTCCATTTCTTCTCTGGTAATAATTACCTGTTCTGCTAATTCCTGGTATATTCCATTTGCTCCCTCCACTTCTTCTTCTGGATCTCCATTCAATAAATCTTTAAAATAATTTGACCATCTTCTATTAATTGCTCCAGGTTCCACTATCACATTTCCCGTTTCATTTTTAATGCTGTATACTTTTTCTTTTCCTTCCTATAAGGTTTTGCAAGGCTACAATCAGTTTTTTGTTTCCCTTCTCATCTTCTCTCAACTTTTCTCCCAATTCCCTCATTGCCATTTGTTTTGCCCTTTTCTTCTTCCTCCCAGCTTCATTTCTTGCTTGTACAATGTACATATTCCCGTCTTGATTCCTGTGTACGTTGCTTCAACCACTTCCTATGTTTTATAGTTTTCTGTTTTACTGCGCCTCTCACTGTGTCTGTCCACCATGGTGTATGTCTTCTTCTTCCTCCCCCAACCCACCCAGTTCCCAAAATCTCCTCCGCAACCCTCTTAGCACAATCTCTCACGGTTTCCCATTCATTGTTTTCCTCCATCTCAGCTATGTTTCTTTCAAGTTCTTCTCTGAATCTGACTCTAATGTTCTCATCCTGCAGTTTCTTTGTCTTAATTACCTTCCTCTTCTCCTCTTTAGTTGCTCTATTTGCTGCATTTTCAAATCTGCTATCAGTAATCTGTGGTCAGAGTCTAACGTAACCCCTGGTATCACTTTGACATCTCCAATAATTCTCTTATCGGAGCATATAAAGTAATCTATGATGGATTTTTGGTCAAAGTTTCCTGTCACTTGGTTCCACCTGTATCTCGTAAACTTGTGGGTCTCCTGGTGTTTAAAAAATCCGTTCATGATCTTCCTTACGCAGAAATCTATTAGTTTCCCTCTGTATTTCGGTTCTGTTCTCCGAAAGGTCCAATTACCTGCTCCACTCCCTCCCTCTCCATTCCACTCTGCCATTGTAATCTCCCATAAGCAGTCCCACCTCCTCTCCTCCCACTTTATAATTGTCATCTAGTAGTTCCATGAAGTTGGCCTTCTCCTCTTCACTATACCCCTGTTGTGGCGCATAAACCAGGTAGAGAATATATATTTTATTCCTGATTCTCAACTTACATTCATTAGTCTTTTGCTTATTAATTCTACAGTCTGTATGTTTGGGGACAGTCTCGGTCCAATAATCATTGCCACTCTGTGTATCCTCCTCCGATCCTCCTCCACTCCTCTGTATATGAGCATATATCCATCCCCCAAGTCCCTTCCCAATTCTCCACCCATATGCCTTGTTTCTGCCATTCCTAAGATGTCGATTTTCCTTTCTCTCATGATGTCCAGAATTTCATCTTCTTTCCCCCTATAAGTTGCTATGTTAATCATTCCGCATCTAATCCTGAGTGTCCATTTTTCGTGTCGTTTCGTTTCCTTGTCCGTGATCTGTTTATCAATCCTGGTTCCAAGGCTGGTTCTTGAGTTCCTCGAGCGATAAGGTTTTTACACCACCGGCTTGCTAGGCCTGTCGAGGCAACACTCCTCTTTAATCCGGGCTTGGGACCGGCATGGGATTCCAGGTGTCATTCCCCGTGGCAATTGTAATATTTCCTAAATCTGCGGTCTTTGCTTTTTGCATGAGTGTAATCGCACACCGCTATGCATTGGTGTATGTCGTAATTTGTTGGGTGGCACGGCAAGAAAGCCTTCTGTGCTTCCCGACACTTATTTCGTTTTCCAGTAGGAATGGTTTCACACTGACTCCCATGATACAATTGGACGCTTGGATTTAAAGTGAAAGTGGCTCAAATGCATTCAGAATGCCAAAACTGAAGAAGTGATTCGAGTACTTGAGTCACCTCTGATCACGGTTGTTTTTTTTTCCACAAAGTGAGATTTGAGTTACTGGAGTCATTTGAGTCACTTCACGGGCACTCACTCGGCGTGCAGAGTGCAGATTCAAGTACTTGAATAACTTTTTGGCAAGAGTAAAAAATCGATAAAAAAAAACGCACTTGAATCATTTTCACTTCCAAGTGTCCAATTATTGAAACAAATGTGGGTCCGGACTTTTTTTTTAAATTTAAAATTTTCTTACTTAGTTAATTTAATTTAAACGACATTTAGCTAATACGAAGGCATGTATTTTTTCATGAAGAGAATCAGTTTTCCTTAAAAGTTAAAACTGAAGGAATTCATGGAACATAATCGAATAAGCAAATTTTGAGGTACAGTAATACATATACTTTTATCAAAAATTTTATTAAAAAAATGTTTACATAATTTTTCTATTATAGCTATATACAGGGTACGCAAATTACTATATATATATATATATATATATATATGTGTGTGTGTGTGTGTGTGTGTGTGTGTGTGTTTAAAAAGTCCGGCCCGATAGGGATAGGAGATTATTTATTAATGTTCTCTTTATTATAATAGATGTTCAAACTACGGCTGGCAGTTGCTTCAGTGCGGTGCATAGGTGGTGCTAGGTGTAGAAATTTTTGCCGGTGCGCACTGGTGCGTGGAGCCAAAGGCCTCGGCGCGCTCTGGTGCTTGGAGCCAAAGGCACACTGGTGTCTGGTTCAGGCCTTTTAGTGCGTGGAGCTAATGCATCGGAGCTACTCCGAAAGAAATTCTTCTTCTTTTAAAAATAATTATAATTCAAAGTAGGTCGTAAAAGTAGATAAAACTGAATAGAGTATAGACAGTAAAACACACTCAGTACACAATTTTCACGCTGAGTCGTTATTGACGAATTAGCCACAGATGATAAAACTCAGATGGTCTGGTATTTTTTTTAAAAGAAGACATCAAAAGGAATACGTCTTTGGACTTAGGAATAATATACTACAACATTAACCCATATTTCGTAACACATAGAGGTGATATTTCTGTGCTTATGTATTTCCTGTTTGCTCTTTGCTCGAAACTTGTAACGCTTTCTGGCAGTCCTATTGATTACAAATACCCATTAGTCAATTTTTAGAATATGCTTTTAGTAATGAGTTATTTTATGAGTGTTATACACATTTAATTTTGTGTAAATTAACTTAAAAGTGTATTTCATGTCTTTGAAACCTTAAATTTAAGTGATTATTTATTAAATTAAATGGATGTAATAAAAATTTCTGCAGCATATCTGTGCACATTTGTCATATGTCATGTGATATTGACTTCAGTAACCCCTGACGGCTATAAATTCAATATCATTATTGTGTTATCCGAAATAACTTGTCTTGTGGCAATGTTTTCTGTATATAATGCCTTTATTGTATACCACGCAGTTATAACGTCATTGCTTAGCTGCATTTGGTGACGCTGGTTGATGGAAAACTAATTATATTAGGGGGATGACTGTAAACAATATTTACCCTCCAGAAGCCCAGCTATTCTAAAATTGAGATATTTGAGTAGAACCAGTGCATTGTGATGTGCGAGCTCAGGTTTTCTATTTGTGTTTTGCATTATTTATTTTGAGACATTATTTACTTTACAGTTTACCTTTATATTCTACAGTTTACATTTCACATTTCACAATACATATTATGTTATGAAGTTTTTGAAGAGAACTCACTGTAGGCTACTGTAATTATCGGAGTTAAAGAATAGTATTTAAGATTACTTTAGACTGTGAATGCAAGGTTTGTAAGAAAGTAGGTTTAGGGATAAGGCTATGGTATGTGAGAGTTGTGATGATTGTATCACTGTATCACTCAGCCTGCATCAAAATTACAGAACATGGGAGTATGAAGTCACCAAATATTTTGTGGTTTTGCAGTAATTGTTCAGATGAGGTTAAGGACATGCTTAAGGTAAGGTCTAAAAAACGTTTCTAGCTCAGAGTCTAGTGGGCCTAAGTTAGTTGGCTCTAAGAGTGATAGTGTAGCTAATACGATTAATGGAACAGTTAGGCTAGAAACTGAGTCAAATACAGGAAATACTAATGTAGTTATAGTGAAGTTGAGCCTAAGCGTAGCCCTAATGCTAGAGACAGGGATGCAAGCCCAAGTAAGGTTAAGCCCAAGCCTAGTGTTAGTGATAAGGGCACAGGTCCAAGTAAAGTTAGGCCTGATGAATGGCACAAAGTCAAAAGTCAGTCAAGGAATGATTAGAGAGAATAGTAATCATGTAGTAGCAACTAATAACAGGTTTCAGATACTTGGTAAATTAGATGAAGCAATCCAGTATGAATTTACTATGGTTGGGAACAGGGACGTAGCCAGGAATGTCCCAAGGGGGGGACGAGCTTGAGCTACGTTCGTCAGGTTCCGTGGTGAATCGGGCGAGCCCATACAGTTAGGGGGTCTAGGGGAGAGCTGGAAGCTCCCTCAGCGAGGCCCGGGACGGAGCCTCGTAAGCCAGCGCATTTTAAGCTTATTTTGTGTAAAAATTGCCTGAAAATGTCAGTGCAACTGCCATTTTTTAACAGCCACTATACAGCCATCCACGTGAAATATGTCTCCTTCCCAACAAAAGTTTGGATAGGACAGTTACATTGGTGCAATCTAAGCTATATTATGATGTAATTACTTGTATTTTCTGAAATTTTAAATCAGGTGTTCATCCTATAGTTTTCATATTTAACAAAGAAAGTAACTATTTTATTCACACATTTATTGATTTCATGCACACAATTATTTAGTGTATAGGCCTACACGTTTAACCGTATAACATATCTATGAATAACGAAATCATTAGAAGAGATCCAAATGGAACTCTCACGTATAAGGCAAGTCAAACGGATGCAGAAACAGCTAGATCAGTTGAGACTCAACTGATTTGCTTTTGAAATATTTTCGTATATCCATCGCAATATTGTATAACGAATTAACGAATCTTGACCAACATGCAATGATGCAACACGCCCCACTCGTCACACTGTACTATGCTGCAGTGCATGCAAACCTAACTGACGCCGAGCTATGTTCAGTTTCCCCGCGCTTCATATATCAGTAGTTCAGTACGATACGTGTTTAAACACGTCCAAACGTGTTTGGACGTGTTTAAAAAAAAACGACGCAGAATATCGCTTAAATAACATATATACACGAGGTATGATCAAAAAGTTCGGTAAATAGTCCCGCAACTAATGAACGCGTGTCACTAGGTGATGTCAGTGTGTATGGCTGATGATGTCACCTTGGCCACTTTCCAGATGCCAACAAACACCATTCAACTACGCACCAGTGCGCCGTGTCATTGCTTTGTGTGAGGGCGTCTTTGTGGCGTCTGGCAATTTTGCAGAAAATGTCGAAATTTGAGCAACGTGCAAACATCAAATTTTGTTTTAAACTTGGTAAGACGGCTACAGAAACGCACGGAATGCTTGCAGCTGTCTACGGAGATAAAGTTTTACAATCAAGACGGACGGACGACCACGTCTTTCATCATCTCCCAAAGACTCATTTCCTTCTCGAAACCTTCCAAACCACTTGCAAACAGTCTTCTTTGTAACAACTTCATCTCCGTAGACAGCTGCAAGCATTCCGTGCGTTTCTGTAGCCGTCTTACCAAGTTTAAAACAAAATTTGATGTTTGCACGTTGCTCAAATTTCGACATTTTCTGCAAACTCGCCAGACGCCACAAAAACGCCCTCACACAAAGCAATGAAACGGCGCACTAGTGCGTAGATGAATGGTGTTTGGTGGCATCTGGCAAGTAGCCCAGGTGACGTCATCAGCCATACACACTGACATCACCTAGTGACACGCGTTCATTAGTTGCGGGACTATTTACCGACCTTTTTGATCACACCTCGTATTATTATTGTACATACATATTAGGGTGGCCCTTAAAAATGAAAGTTTGAAATTTGTTTCTCTAACCCCCTAATTTGTGCAGTTCCTGGGAAAAACCATGCGTGCTAAATATTTTTTAAATCCAAGAATATTTAGAAGTCGCCCTTGTGAGTTGAAGTTTTACTATTATACAGGAAGTTGTACATATGCATGGAAGTTGTATCTAACACTCCTTTTTTCTTTCCTCAGGATGGAATCGAGAAAGAAGTTGTATTTGATCGGTTCTGTTGAACCTGAAATCAAGGGCGCTAAATTGCCATCATATCGGCAAGCCTTTGGGCATTTTCTGTTCCTCCATTTGAAGGAGAAAAAGACCACCCGGGACGCCAGTCGCGAAACAGTAGAGGCCATCAAGGCGTTATGGGATAAAGCCAGCATCCCAACACAAGCTGACCAGCATTGCATCAAGAAGCTGGAGGCAGTCTTCGAGGAGTGGAAAGCTCTGAAAAAACATCAGACTAGGACCAATGCATCCCACAAGCAGAAGGAACAGGAGTTTCAATAGCGCTTGGAAGATCTCCTTGACATCGCTCATGCGGATACACTGGTCCTGATGAAGAATCCTGAGGATATGGTACAGGCCCGGAAGGACGAGGAATCCCGGAAGAGGTCAGAGCAGGAGGCCAGGCAACGGAAGAGGGCACAGGAGGAGCAGGAAGCTTCAACCAGCCGAGCGGTGCTGGCATCATCTTCATCGTCAAGTGCGGCAGAGGAGACGGATGATGACCGGGAGAAGGAAGGTGCAGTTGGGGATGCTGCCGCTGCGTCTGCTCCAAAGAGAGCCAGGAAGAATATTATGACACCTCAACTGGCTGCTGCCCTCGACCGGACGCAGATCTCCTCAGAAATGCGACCTACGTTCTTACCGAGGCCGCTGAAAGCCTTGGCCATGATGTCATCGACTTGAACATCAATCGGAACTCTATCCACAGAGAAAGGGCTCGCCATCGTTCGGCCCAGTCGAAAGGTTTGAAGGAGGAGTTCTCCACCGACGTTCCCCTTACCGTTCATTGGGATGGTAAGCTCATGGAGGATCTGACATCCCGAGAACATGTTGATCGCTTGCTTGTCCTCGTGTTTGGCCTCGGAGTTGAGCAACTAATGGGTGTTCCAAAGCTTCCATCCGGAACTGGAGAGGGGCAAACAGCGGCCGTCGTCAAGTGTCTCGAAGACTGGAAGATCGATGACGGGGTTCAGGCGTTAAGCTTCAACACCACAGCTTCGAACACAGGTCATCGATCTGGCGCGCCTGTACTCTCATCGAGGAGAAACTTGGTAGAGATCTTCTGTTCTTTGCCTGTCGGCACCATGTGTTGGAACTTGTGATTGGAGCCGCTTTCGAGACAACCATCGGGGGATCGTCGACGGGACCTGAGATACTCCTGTACAAAAGGTTCATGGGTCACTGGCAGTTCATTGCTCAAGACAAGTTCAAGCCAGCTTCAACTGATCCCTCTGTGGAGAGCCCAGTGGCATCTTCGCGGGACGAACTGCTCGATTTCTCAAGAAAACAAACGGTTCATGTTCACGACGATTACCGGGAGTTCCTCGAGCTCAGTACAATCTTCCTTGGAGGCACACCAGAGCGTGGAATCAAGTTCACAGCTCCCAGAGCAATGCATCGCGCTCGATGGATGACGAAGGTGCTATACGCGATCAAAATGTGGCTCTTCCGGGAGAAGTTCCAAATGACACCATCGGAGGAGAGAGGAGTGCGTGATCTCGCGGTTTTTGCCGTGGTGATCTATATGAGAGCATGGAACACGGCTCCTCAGGCGGTGGGAGCCCCCTGGAATGACTTCCAGCTCATGAAGGAGCTGATGCGCTACCCACATCGAGAAATTTCCACCGCCACCAGCAAGAAGCTTTCCCATCCACCGAAGCGTCCGAGAGTCGCCTTGAGTGCCTTCGTCGATGAGAAGAAGGGCCTTGAACAATTTGTGACGAGGAACACCAAGGCTCTCTTCATTCGCCTCCAGCTTCCGGATGAATTCCTTCACAAAGATCCGGAGAGTTGGCCGGCATGGGACTCCTTCAAGAAAGCTCTGCGGGTCGTTGAAAGCTTCGCCGTGGTCAATGACCGAACGAAGAGAGGAGTAGCTCTCATCCAAGAGTTCAACAAGAAGTTAACTCATGGAGAAGAGCAGCTGCAATTCCTCCTCCAAGTTGTCGCTGATCACAGGCGGCAGTTCCCGGACTGCAAGAAGATGACACTTGCACCTCGAACCAGGCGACAATGAGTGGAGTAGGCTTCCACGAGACCCCGTCACCGAGCGGCTAATACTTCTTGTTGAAGAAGGGGGACCTGGCTACCTAAGTAAACTTCAACGGACAAGGGCGACCTCTAAATATTCTTGGATTTCAAAAATACTTTTTACACGTGGGTTTTACTAGGAACTGAACAAACTGGGGGGGGGGGGGGGGGTTCGAGAAACAAATATCCAACTTTTATTTTTCTCTATGCATACTGAGGGCCACCCTAATATATATATATACAGACACTCCTTCCATATTTGGTTGTAATTACCTACCAGTTGTCCCCCCCAACTTTCGTGGATGAATTGCTATAAATGCTAACTATTAATGGTACCTAATAAGACGTTAAATGTCGTATTATATGCATATGCAACTGTAATACCAATATTATAAATTATTGTCATGAACACCAGTGTATATTTATCATGGAATTTAGCAGTCAATTTGCATTTTAATAATTGCACGTAGCATTTGTGTGTTCTTGGTCATTAAGTGCGCGAAATGGAAATATGTTAAATAAACGGTTTTGTTACGTATCATTTTCAATATCAAAGTGTGATCAAAGTGCAGTTTATTTGTTTTGTATTTCACGAACATATTTTGTTATCAATTTATGTACATTGACCTCTGTTGTCTACAGGTAATAAAAGATTTATTTCGGTTAAACATATGTGTGATATTATGTTACATGAAAGGTTAAATATTATAAATAGTTTGTATTGCGTTTCTTATTTCTGCAAAAAAAATGTTTAAAAAAAGAAAGACATAAAATAATTAAATACAATTGAGTTTTTTAAAAACATGCTGAGAAAAATACAAAAAACGGGTAAATAGTAAATTACGACATTGATGTATTACACGCAAGAGCTACTCAGAGTATTGTTTGATTCGCTGTTTGAAGGCAAAGTGTCCCCCTCACTATTTTAGAGCATTCGACGCCCCTGGTTGTAGTGTTAGAATATTAACTAGCTATGGAAGATTTCAGCCAACCTCATATAGACTGGAACCTTTAGAAGGAAATACTCGTAATAGGGAAGGTAACTTCTTCATTGAGTGCTGTAATGATAGCTTTCTAAAGCAGTTTGTAGACAAACCAACTAATGATTAATCAATCCTAGATTTGGTTCTATCTAATGATTGTGAGGTTATTAGGAAACTTGCAGTAGAGGGGTCATTAGGGAATAGTGACCATTTTAGCATGTTTCAAAAATAGAATTAAATAGGGATTTAGTCAACAATGACCATTTACTTCCTTGCTTCTCGAAGGGTGACCATAGTAAATTCAGGGAGTTGTGAGGCTCAGTAAAGTGGGGTAATGAATTTGCCCGTGAAAATGTTATTGAGGTGTGGTCTAACGTAATAGCGTCGGGTGTTAAACCCCGTTAGGCTTACGTTAGAAATTAGGCATAATACTTACAGCCACTTTGCTTCAGGGTTTAATTGGAGGCCTATATTTCGTTCTTTAGGTGACCATTAGCTCCAGCGGCAACGAAACCATCGACCAACCCAGCTCTATTTTACCTATTAATAATCTACAGACATTTACCCCTAACTGACATAATAATTAGACTACTTAACACTACAAACGTTCGTTAAAACTATGTCACCACCGTGGATAGGAAAAAATGCATGCTGTTTTGCGAGCGCCATGAGCATTGAGCAAGACAGGACGATTGTGTCTTTCCTTTTTTCAGTGTTACCACTTTAGCATTTAGTGAACTTTTTCATTCGGTGATTTTTTTACTATATATACATACATCACCTCACTCCTTCCCTACAAATTAAGTCTGTCAGGGGGTGAGAGACCTTAGTCGATCTGCAGAGGAGGGGTAATATAATAAGAATGGGAGCGACCTGCCGAGGTGGACTATTTGAATAATTTTCGGGAACGTCATGCCTCCCCTCAGGAGCGCTCGTCATCATGCGATTTACGTTCTTATATCTGGTACTGATGACGTTTAACGACCATCTTCTAATTGACAGTTGAAGTCCCTGCTCCTGTTGGCGTAAAACTCGTTGCTGCAACGTTTCACTTGGCTGTAATAAGTGGAAAAAAGGACGAATTCCGTGGCCAATCATGAGTTTAGAAGGAGACACCCTCGTCGTCGTGTGAGGCGTTAGTCAATATTTAAACAGAAATATATCCAACACCACCCGCATCTCCTCCCCTTGAGAATAACGCAAGACCGACTTAAAAGTATGGACCATGTTTTCTGCGAGACCATTAGTAGACGGATGAAAAACACTAGACCGAACATGTCGAATGCCATTGAGATGGACGAAAGAACAAAATCTCTCACTGGTAAAACAAGTACCATTGTCGGAAACCAGAACCACAGGTAAACCCCATCGATCGAAACAAGAAAGGAGTAAGCGAACAGTGACACCCGAAATAGTGGAAGTGGTTGGAAAATTTTTCATCGACTTAGAGTAGGCGTCCACAATGACAAAAAAATAGATGTTATTAATAGGACCAAGGCTTCACGTTCGAGCTCTGAATAGCGCCTTTCATTATCAGTTAGTGGCTAGAAGCGAAACAGATAGGCCTATCTACACCGTCAATGTGGTGAGATAGCACTGCACCAATTCCATAAGAACTGCTATCTGCTGAAACTACTAGAGGAAGTTTAGGATCGTAGCAGGCATGGATGCCCACGTCCTGAATGTGGTATCACAGGGGATTTCCACGATAGCTTCTCACTGATAGTCTGGCATGGACTCGTAATCGGGATCAGCTTACAAATTCTCAGTTCACTCATAGGATATTGTGGGAATACGTGTATGATGAGTGGATGGAGAACAACGTGCAATACCGTGACGAAATAATGGTTATTAAACGTTCAATGGTGGTGACCCCTCTGAAGTGTGGTGACAGTTTGTTTGAAGGGCATACAAAACCTTTCAAACTATACTTTCCACCTACGGAGAGTATAAAGATTCACTAGTTTGATTTTTGTTCGTTCTACCCCTACGTAATGAAGAATAACCCATATCCCGTAGGTGCCCCTGAAAATTTGTGGGATTCGCTCTACCCACCATCGAAGGTGTTGAGACCAAGAATGAAAAAACGGCCTATATTCAGCGTTACCGTGACCGTGAGGGGATACAGCTTGACCGGAGCATATCGCAAAACCCTGGCAAGCGCTTTAGTGCAAAGCTTTGTTTGAACAGTCTTTGGGGCAAGTTTGCACACAACACTGATAAGGGAAACGTTTAACACTTGACACTTGTGTCAAAACTTCGTCAGTTTCGACGAAGTATGGGATTACGCCAAAATTGACGATAAAGAGGTTCTTGAAATTGTACACGTAGATAATACGTACATAATACATTACAATAGGCCCGAGTTGACTACAGACACATCCCGCGTCACAAACATCCCTGTGGCTAGTTTTACGACGGCTTACGGGCGCATCAAGCCTTGGGGGCTAATGTATTCTCTGGGTAGACGGGTCCTGTACGCCACGCCGATACCGACAGTATGGTGTTTACGGCGAGGGGGGGTGAATATATGCCTTCTCGGAATCATAAATTTCACCTCGCTTAACGATTTGGGGTAGCTGGAGGATTCAGGAGATGGTGACGATGCCGCGCTTCCTCACCTACTTGTAGGAACGCAAACCTTTCGCGCTCAGAAACCAGGCGGCGTGAAGGAGCTTAGAGGACTAAGGTGTGTCGTAATACAGAAAGCGATATCAGTTACCTGGAACCTATGATACTGTTCCCTTCGGCTTCCATGAGGAGTGATTAATCTGTTGAAATATTTTGACTTAACTTATTGATATCCTTTTTTAAAGTTTCATACTGTACTGTTTATTCTATAAATTATTATTTTGAAGTTTTTAATTGTTTATATACTTGTTATTATTATTGAATGTTTATTCATTTATAAGTATTTATTTTAGAAATTATTTAAAGCGTGTACTTTAAATACATTATTTTGAATTTTTAGGTTGTACGTATCATTTTCTTTTAGCCTTTGAATATATATATATATATATATATATATATATAATATATATATATATATATATATATATATATGTGTGTGTGTGTGTGTGTGTAACATTCCTGTCTGGACATGATACATATATAGACAAGCTGTTTTATTAGGATTTTGTGACTAGTCATGATGTATAAGCTCCGACCACAAACCGGTGTAATCATCATTCGATGTGTTTAATCTCGTTATTCATTTGCAAACATTGTTGTCGTGGGTACGTACTCAGCTGCTGAAATTTTAAGTCTAAGTTCTACCATAATTACCTGCGTGTGATTATACTCCACTTCTGAATTCAACTCTTTAACAACGATGGCAGCCTCTGATATTGCTTGCAACACTGAAGATGTAGTGAATGCTCGACGTTCGTACTTTCATGCATCTTTTGAAGCCTTTAAATCAACCTTAATGCACGCAAGGATGACGGTCAGGATGCTCAAGTGTTTTATGGCTATTCTAACGAGAGTATCACAGGGATTCGTAATGCTAAAGACATCTTGGAGTGGGTATCGAATTTAAGCTGTGTTAAAGAATATTGCTGTAGGAACATAACGGAAAATTCCTTTTCCTCACCTCTCTCACATGGCTTGAAACGTGGCCCAAACACGTGGGCAGGAACAAGCCACAAAAGAAATGCCGATTTTATTTTGTTTCCTGAAAAATGCCCGCCAAGACAACACGTCACCAGAGCCTATAAAATTGTGAGTCTGCTTCAAGTCGACCTCATTTGCGCATTGCTCAGGCCTCACTCAGCACTCACTCTTCAACTCCAACCTTCGTCATGTAACTCCACTCATTTTCAGTCGGCCGGCCCGCCGACCATGAAACTCAGATTGATCCGACACCAAGGACATCTCCGTTGAGACCTAGCATATTCTATCCAAACCGGCATCAACATCACCCCTGCAAACTTCAACTGGCGTCATCCGTCCGGCCTCTGCCTCACTCAACATCCATCCCTTGCGACCTGCGAATTTTCATTTCCTTTCAACAAGTATCTCATCACGCAGTCCGGCTCGTAGGCCCTCCCGTCTTCAGAGTTACTTTCGTCAAAATCCCAGGTCTGTAAACCTCAATAGGTCACCAGCTCACTTGGTCTACAGTGTTTTACTACGTCCGATAGGCTATTCGTTTCCAACGAATATAACTTCACCAAACTGCCTAACCGCATTAGGCTTCAAAAGTGTCTTCAAAACCATAGAATCGAAATTACCATTACGACTGCAATCAGGCCTATTTCATTGCTATATCAAGTACCATATTGTCGTTACCCCAGTTATTGCTTTAATACCATTGTATCATCTAACTCTTATCCCGCGTAAAACTCATTCCTTATTGCCAAGAGTTATTTCATTCATTGTAATATTGCACATTTTCCGTATAAATAGTTGTTAATCACTGTGAACAAATATTTTATTTATTTTTCTAATTAAACGAAAACTACAAAGTCATTTCCATCTCCCTTATTAAATATTATTTATTTGGCTGAAAGGCCAAATTGGTGACCCTAAAACATCCCATTTTTACTGTACATATTATAGTGAGCCTACCGTCACAACGGCCCCTATATAGCTATAGTGAAGCAAAAGTTCAGATAATCAATGGAGAAAAACAGACTCGTTGACGAATGGTGCAACAAATCTTAATACCAGCGATGTAGGACTCGAGACCGGTCTCAAGGCCTTTTATTCTAGTCTCAGTTTTGGTCCCAGGTGTTTAAGTCTCGGTCTAGTCTCGGTCTCGACTACATCATTGTGATGTTCGTCAAGTGCAACGAACACTTATTTTGTTTTAAATAGGCAGTTAACTGCTGAAAAATGTCACAAACTATGAATTTGTGAATAAATTATGAGTAAATTTTGCAATTGTCCTTTGATAACCTCTTTAGAATCTTTATTCCTGAATGTGAAATACAGAGCTTAGGAATTAGGTATTACACAATATTGAATACATGCAAAAATTGCATATGGTCTCGGTTTCGGTCTCAGTCTCAGTCTCGGTGCTTAGGTCTCGGTCTCGGTCTCAGTGCTTAGGTCTCGGTCTCGGGTATTTAGGTCTCGGTCTCAGTCTCGGTTTCGGCCATGGTGGTCTCGACTACATCACTGCTTAATACAACATGTTACACTTCACCGATACATCCCCGCAACATCAAAACGTCAACCTAGTAATCATGGATAATTTAAAATATTTTTACCACTGCATCAACGTTTTCCACAATAAGATGTCCAGTGGAGTCATAACTAAAGGCTTGTGTACTTTTTTAATTGAACTTGGCGACGAGTACCTTTGGTCTCCAGACGTGGAATGGTATGAACATAACTATTTTTCAAATAGAGCCCCTCATTTAAGTGATTTACTATCGAATCTTTTAGCGTGATAAGTAATTTTGTGTACACACTTTTTCCCCGACCAAAACTATATTTTCATATTGGTGCATATTCTTACATGTTTTGTCCAGCGCATTCGAGTCGCCGAGTCACCAACAAGTGGCGCCTCGATCCTGAAATGTATGACTCCCCACCAGGTCTGCGTTACAATCTGAAGCAAGCAGTCCACCTCACACTAGCATCTGAGTTTGGAGTATCGTGACGTGCTATCCAGAAGCTTCCTCGCACCATTACCACCAAGAAACACACGCACCTACAGTAACAAAGAAAGCTGGAGCTACCACTAAACAGTATCCTTAACGCTCAATATGCCGTGACTTTGTCCAGATCAGTGAGTGTTTCAACGTAGCAATGGCGCAATTAATTATGTCCTCGAAACAAATTATAAACGTACAGACTCCGCTAAACGTAATGTTATTTATTTGAGTGTTGATGAGATGTCGATAATTTTTATATTGGTTGAAAAGTAGTCGGCTGAGAATTATAAAATACCAGCTACCTCGAGCGCAACAAGAGTAACGATCAGTGACACTCCCCATGCTGTATTATTTGCATGTTAACTGTGAGTCGTGATATGGATCGCCCCTGTGTTGAAACACGATTGATGTGGAAAACTAATCTAAAAATCTTCGGTAAAAACAATGGTAATAACGGACTAGTGCCTACTTGTTACCGTTTCATCCTCGATAGATTTTGAAATAGCCGCCTTCCTCAACCTAAAACCTTTATGATATGCATTATTTTGACACCGTTCTCGAGTATGCCTATACACTTTTGACGATTTTATGAAGTGTAGAGATGAACAAGATGAGAACGGAATGGAGCTTAGAGAATATTTAGGAGACACTTTCCCCGAGAACTAACACTCACTGTGGGACGTTGGTCTAGAGCGTTACAAATCCTCCCTCGTCATCACCGTTCATCCGGAGGAGCTATTTTTTATAAACACTTTAACTGTCGCATGATTTAGAAGATTTCCTTATACATGGATATGAACTCTGGCCAGTTTTTAATTAAAAAAAGTGAAAAGAGAATAAACGCTCACTTAGAACGAGTTGTGTATATATTGACTTTTTATAATATTATTATAATATCCGACTGTGTACTCGAGCAGGCTTTTGAATCTATGTATTCAAGAATTAAGAATTATGAAACTGTTACTGTGTTGCATCTAATTGTAAAATAGGAACAAAAACAATTTTAAATGATCTTTAGGTTCTGTATATCGACTATAGAAAGCTTCATAAATTAAACGGGGATTATTTCTAAAAAGAATTAGTTGTATTATACAAAGCAATGAGAATGTAACTATTTCCACCATTATTTGTGAATTTACTATACTAATAAAAAAAATTCTTGACATGTTAATAAATAATGCATGCAGATGTGATGTATTATTTCTAAACTGAATTGTATTATTTGTAATTTTACTAATAAAAAATAATATCTTAACAGGTTAATAAATATTGTATGCATCTGTTTTTCTATTACTCCACACTCATTTTTAAATTATGTTTAGGTATATTTCTTAGTAAGATTGTTGGCTAACCAGGATGGTTTGTGAGCACTGTCGCGGGAAGATAAGGGAAAGAGATAAGGAAAAAATAAGTAAAGAATAAAAATAAAAATATACATCTATATTGATGATTGAAGTATTTTAACTACCACATCACCAAATCACTATATCCTAACTAAATTACTCGTTTTTATTCCACGTTTTTGAAAACACGCTTTTCCTCATTAAATTTCCTGTCGAAATTTAATAAGCAAACAGCTTTCTAAGTGAAGAAACGGATTATGGTTTTCTAAGTGAATTCCTTCCAATTTTAGGACTCGTCAAAGCTGGCCTACGGTAGATTAGGCCCCCTCCAAAGCTGATCACTCTAAGAGAAGGTGACATGCTGTTTCGAACAGAACTAATGCAGTTACGAAATGTACATCGTCTAAGCGTATCATGGAAATGCGAAAGAATAGCTTGGTTACGCAGTTCTGCTTCAAGAAATTCAATAACCTCGTATTAACCCTTCTACAGACTAGTTAACAATGTTATATTACGTCAAAAACTCGCATATTTGTCAAGCAAAATATCTTTAATTGTGAACAGGCCTAACCTACATATCGTAGACATCGGATATTGGACATCGGAGTCTCTTGATTGCTTCAGCTCAACTAACGGCTGAGGGGTGAAGGCTTTGTAACGTGCATTCGCTCGCTCTCCTTCTCCTCATCACTACAGTAGCTGTTTTCCTCCAGGACATGCGGGTCTCTATCAGCGTCCATAAAAGTTTGTTGCCATGATTTATTAATAAAACTGACATAAAAATTCCATTTATCTCATTTTCTTTTTTCAACGGAAATTAGGCGTAATTAAAGTGAAAATAGTTAGGAAGTAAGAACTGAGTGCATTTGAGGCAAAAGTGTTTGTTTCTCCATTTGCATCACAAAAGTTTTATTGTTTATTTACATTGAAGGGTTCGGTAAAGCATGATAAGGATAATTTCTGACATTTATCGCTTTGTTTCTACCTTTTTAATGGGAAAATAATGTATTATTTCATCAACTAGTAATTAAATGTTATTTTCTTGGATTTTTTTCAAACGCCATTAAAACGACAAATTGCTTTTGTCTTTTTGTTCTTCTTGTAATACAATTTTAAGACCTTCTCCAAATATTAATATTTTATAATTTATTTTATGCTAAAAAATTTATTTAAAGAAAAAGTTATTTATCTGGAACAGGACGCTAAGAAATATTTACAGATCTCACTTAAAAAGGACTTACCCAGAATGTGTACCTATCTGTCATTTTACTTCTCTTATCAGACACAAGGTCAGCTGTAATTTTAGAATTCTTTCTTTACATTCTTTTCCCTCGTATTATTATTATTATTATTATTATTATTATTATTATTATTAAATATTTAATAATATTGGTATTTTTGTTTTATCTTTATGGGCTAATAAACTTGACCTCCATTTTTATTGTATTTTCTGCATTCAATTTTATTCTGAATAAAATCCTTTATATCCCTCATTTCATTTTTATTTATGCTCATATTGATTTATTTTTAGCAGTCATTTATATACAGTATCAACTTCTTTCTCACATCCACTGATGAACTCAGTAGCGCCGAAGATTTCGGACTAATCCGCCTTGTTACAACGGAGATTGCGCCTAGAATATACAGTAGCTTCAGCACCACGCTAAACAACATGCTATGTATGCTACCCATATTCGCTATTTAATTACTTTATTATTTATTTTTAATTTATATTTATGCTTTTATTTTCACTTTTATGAAATGATGTACTGTATTTTGTATATTTATTTATGTGTATACATGTGCATATTCTAGCCACCAGTCTTTTTATTTTCTATCATCGTGTTTACCAGCTACTTTTTTAATTGGTATATATATATATATATATATATATATATATATATATATATATATATATAGTGTGTGTGTGTGTGTGTGTGCGCGCGCGCTTTATGTCTACATGGACACGTATTCCTCTTTTTCTGTATTATCTTTACATATGGTTCTATCTTCCAGCTTTTCCTCCAAAGTGCTATCTTTACTTTCAGTCTGTCCGTCGATTGGTGTATTTGCCTTTCTGTCTGTCTGTGTACCTGTTTTTTTTATGCAGGAAGGAGGGGCCAAGGGCAACGCCTGCAAAAGCGCCCCCCTCCATAGAAGAAGAAGAAAGCCAAAATCAAGGTCAGGGTTTTCGAGATGCCTAGCCATTCTGCGTTTGAAAGATTGGAGGTCATAGACAGGGGGAAAGATGGATTGAGGAAGAGTGTTCCAGAGTTGACCGGTTGAGTAGATGAAAGATTAAAAATACTGATTAACCCTTGCGTTAGGGAGTTGGACAGAAAAAGGAATGAGGACGTGTCAAAAGTTTGGTGCTGCGTGCTCTCCCTAAAGGAGGAGGCACGCAGTTAGAGAGTTCAGAAGAGCAGTGTCCGTTATAATAGCGATAGTAAAGAGAGAGTGAGGCAACATTGCGGCTGTGTGGGTTGAGCCACCCCATACATGTGAAGCATACTCCATACAGGGGCGGACAAGACCCCTGTACATAGAGAGCAACTGAACGGGAATGAAGAAACCCGGGAGGCGGTACAGCACACCTAACCTCTTGGAAGCTATTTTGGAAAGAGTATATATGTGATCTTTCCTGGAAAGATCACGAGAAAAGAAAATGCTAAAAATGTTAAAAGAAGAGGAAGGATTTAGTTGTGTATTGTTGAGGGTAAGGGGATAGTTGTGTGGAAGATTGTGACGAGTAGACAGATGGAGGAACTGAGTTTTTGAGGCAGTGAAAGCCACAAAGTTTTCTCTGCCCCAATCGATAGCAGAAAGATCAGAGGTCAGGTGTTCCAAAGCCGTCCTACACGAATCATGGAGTGACTGTTGAGAAGGACGCTTTGTGAAGCGTGTGGAGAAGTGAAGAGTGGAATCATCGGCATAGGAGTGAATAGGACAGGAAGTGCGAATTAAGAGATCATTAATAAATAAAAAGAAAAGAGTGGGTGACAGGACAGAACCCTGAGGAACACCACTGTTGATAACTTTAGGAGAAAAGCAGTGGCCAGCTACAACCGCAGCTATAGATCGGCCAGAAAGGAAATTAGAGATGAAGGCACAGATAGAAGGATAGAAACCGAATGAGGGCAATTTGAAAACTAAAGATATTTGCAAGACTCCATCAAAAGCTTTCGATACATCTAGCGCAATAGCAGAAGTTTCACCGAAGTCCTGAAAGGAGAATGATCAAGAGTCAGAGAGAGAGATATGCAAGAAGGTCGCGAGTAGAGCGTCCCTTGCGAAACCCATACTGACGATCTGAAAGAAGATTGTGAGAAGAAAGGTGTGTAAGAATCTTCCAATTAAGGATAGATTCAAAAACTTTAGAAAGGCAAGAAATCAAAGCAATTGGGCGATAGTTGGAGGGTTGATAACGGTCACCCTTCTTTGGGGACAGGCTGAATGAAAGCAAACTTCCAGCAGAAAGGAAAAGTATCAGATGAGAGACAAAGACGAAAGAGTTTGCCTTGGCAGGGTATCAGCACTGAAGCACAGTTCTTAAGAACAACAGGAGGAACACCATCATGACCGTACACCCTAGAGTTGAGCGCAGATAGGGCAGAAAGAACATCTTTAAAAGAGATTCTAATTTCAGACATAATAAAGTCAGAGAGAGGAGGAGATGGAGGAACAGCACCGGAATCGCCCAGGGTTGAGTTGGAAGCGAAAGTCTGAGCGAAGAGTTCAGCTTTGTCAGGAGAAGGGACGGCAACTGAACGGTCGGAATGGAAAAGAGGGAAAGAAGAGGAAGTAAAGTTGTTGAAGAGGTTCTTAGCTAGATGCCAGAAAGAGCGAGAAGAATTAGAATTGAATAGGTTTTCACATTTTTGTCGGATGAAGGAATGGCGGCGGTACCTTCTGAAAGACTCCTCTCTGTTGTGGATGGCATTAGAACAAGTAAAGTTAAACCAAGGTTTTTTTGCATTATTAGTAGGAATAGAATATGGAATGTACGCCTCCATGCCCAAGCGAATCACCTCCGTGATGCGCTCAGCACACTCGGAAGGGCCCCGGCCACGGAAGCCGTAATCATTCCATGGGAAATCAGAGAAGTACTGCCTAGGGGTCTCCCAATTAGTGGCGCCAAAGTGCCAAAGGCGCCTCTTTTTGGGAGGATCCAAAGGCCGGATTGGAGAGATCGTACAGGAAACAGATCTAAGATTGTGGTCGGAGGAACTCAACGGAAAAAAAAGTTTCACAGAGTAAGAAGAAGGCTGAGAGGTAAGAAATAAATCCAGAATGTTGAGCCTATCTCCAAGGTGATCGGAGATACGAGTAGGGTGCTATATAATCTTCTCTCGGTCATTTAGGATAGAAAAGTTGTAAGGTAGTTCACCATGGATGTTAGTGAAATGGGAGGAAAGCCAAAGGGGCGGAGAACATTGAAATCTCCTTAAATGAAGATTTCAGCAAAGGGAAAGCGGGATAAAATGTATTCCAGTTTGGAAGTGAGGTCGTCAAAAAATTTTATATTATCCAGACTCTTAAAAAAATTGTCTATTTGCCTTTATCTTACCTATATGGCTGGCTTTTCTGTCGGAATAACTCTATGCCTGTCTGTTGGCCCTCCACCAAATTCTCCTCTATCTGTTTATTTTATGCTTTCTACCCTTTCATTTATCTCCTCTTATTTTTCATTTCATTTTTATTTTATTTTTGTGTATGAAGAGTTGGAAAGAACTGGTTCTCCAACGGAGAAAAACTCCGTTTCTTATTGTTTTGCTTTGTTTCATTTCGTTTTGAGCTTCATTTTTTAGCGATTTACATAAGAAATAGCCGAATATTTAAGAAAAAATAGTTTTTTTTTTCATTTATTTTATTTTCCTTCCGAGTGTTTTGCACAATGTTTCATTCTACATTTCATTTTTATTATATTTCGTTCTCTCGTCCATGACTTCATAGCCTACACTAACTGTATTAACTTTTGTTTCGTGTTTACGTTATATTTTCAGCTAATTTTTATTTTTCACTCTACATCACCTATTCAGCTTTCATCGTTTATATTATATCGTTTCATATTTCATCGTTTCATCGTTTATATCGTTGGTTTTCATCTATTGTTACCAAATACATTATAATTTATTCGGTTGATGACTTTATTTACTAATCGTAGCTAAAGCTTACTTTTAGAGCGATGACGTTTCCTAAACCTGAAAATATTTAAGACGCTCGCGGTAAAGGTACCATTCATAAGATCTTGGTTTGAATATCGCCATAAGATAATTATATTAATTTTCTCACTGCTACCGCTACTCCTAACACTGAATGTAAGTAATTAGTTACTAAAACATTTGGTTTTGAATAACAATAAATCTTTTACGTTTTGGTTTGTAAAATAAATAAAAAAATGCTCTTGAACAAAATTATTAATATAGCCTATCATGGTATTATTGGGATTTTCAATAGAACATACTTTCCCGTCCTTTATTGCTCCTAACTAGCTATTAGAACTGTAGAAGAGTTTGTAAAGTTTAAATTTAGATTTTCATTCGGGAGATTAAAAATTGTAATTTTCAGTTGATTTCGCTAAAATAATGTCGGCCACATCATGAAAATATTCAGACACCGAAAAACGCTTAAAAAAAGTAGCCTAGATGTGGGTAGTGGTCCTTCGAAGAGATACATAAACACTTATGTGGACTGCAGAATTACGTGGACTGCTCCCCCCGCCTCACCGCTATTCTATAGCCAAGGTCTAACATTAATAAAAAAATCTTTTAGAATTTTTACGCGCATTCTACATGGATATTTCTTTTGTTTTTTTACAACGTCTAGCGAGTATTTTATTGGCTATAAACTTGTCTAAATTTTTTATTTCAAATATAGAACGAGCTGAAAATAGTTATTAAGCCTGTTGGTCTAAAATTAAAACGATTTTATATTTTTAAACTGTACTGTACATACAGAATATTCTTTTGTGTTTACGACATAACAGATAATATATTGAAAATATAATTTATTAACTAGAGATTATCTAATCCTCTTTTAACTCTGAACAAGGACTCGTTCAGAGACTGAACGTTTGAATAAAAATGGCAACGGAGCACGTGGGATTTAAATATGGAATATGGATTTTATTTATTTACTCGTATTTATACATATTTAAAATACTGTATTCTGATTCTAATTAATTTCTTCCATTCACTGCCTTCGATTATATTTTTTCCCGTGAAGGAATTGAATGTCAAACATGTCTTCCTTCTCGATACTTTATTCAAGTAATTAAAAAACATGATTAAAGGGGAAAGAGCGAGAGTGACCTATTAATTCCAGTTATATTCTACGAGAGAGAGAGAGAGAGAGAGAGTAGTTGCCTCCATGCCCAGAAAATCTGCAACTGTAACACCTCATTTCATTGATTAATTCGAACACCAAAGCTTTTCTCTCCCATTCGTGAAATTTTATAACTTTTCTTTGTTCAAGTAACGTTTCGTCAAATAAAAATTATTCGTTAATAATTGTTCTATATAACGATCGTTTATAATTTAATAATCGTATTAAATTCCATTTATTACAAAAGCAGACGTACAAATGCATTTATAGTATATCGTCACTTCACGATCCAGATAAGGTGATTCATCATACAGATGATCAAAGATTACGACACATCTTCACACACTTTTACTCGACAGATTTTAATTAAGACTTATTTTCCTGATATGGGACACAACGTTGGGAGCTATTGAAGAATAGGGACCCCAGCCTTCTTTAGTTAGGCTTATAAGGCTAACTAACGAAAATATCACGACCTAACCTAACCAATCGTTAGGTTAACTGTACGCCCTTGACGATTGGTTAGGTTAGGTCATGATATTTTCGTTAGTTAGCCTTATAAAGCTAACTAAAGAAGGCTGGGGTCCCTATTCTTCAATAGCTCCCAACGTTGTTCCCCAAACATGCACTCTGTCTGACTCCATTACTGCTTCAGTTATATTTTTGTTTAATAATTATTAAGAACTCATATTTTATTTGTTTCTATTTATATTCACCTGTCATTTCTTTATTCAATGTCTATCAACCAACCGTTCAATCATCTATTTATCCATCCATCCACTTATCTACATATCTAGCCATTCAACCATCCAACTAACCAGATAACAAGCTATACATACAGTATGTACATCTAAACAGGCCCTGACTATCTAACTATCCATACGACCACACAACTATCAATCCACCCATCCATCCGGCCTCTTAGTTACACACCAATCCAGTTATCCATACGTCGTAAGTAGGTTTATCACCTATCTGTACAAACAAACTTAATCCCGAACTCTACTTTTCTAGACCTCTTATTGAGTTTAAGACTTATAGATACTAACACTTTCTAGTTTTACTATTGTTTCATATATATATATATATATATATATATATATATATATATATATATATATATAGTTGAGTATACACAGGTCCTACTGAACCATCGCGAACACTTTCTTCCTGAAATTCTCGCTCCTGACGTCCCTTGGTATCGTTATGGTGTTGATATTTGTGTGTTACTTCCGCTGGAGCTAGATCATAATTACTGTACAGCCACCTCGCGTTTTACGCGAGTTTAGTTTACGCGTTTTAGAATAACGCGCGCGGTCCATTTATACCTTTTTTTTAATTTACGCCGGCCGGTGGTTGGAATAACGCGATCCGTCACGCGAGTGATCTTGTTCATCTGGAGAAGGAACACCAGGATGAGGTGGTAGCAGCAGATGGTGATGTCGAGCAAGTGCATTCTCTCACTAGCAAGAGGTTGGCTGAAGCATTTCGCTACGTCGACCTTGCTCTCGCTATTTTTGATGAGGACACCCGAACACGGAACGCAGCTCAAAGGTGGTCCGAAATGTCCTAGTTGACATCAATTGCTATAAAGAAATCCATCGTGAGAAGACGATGAAGGCCTCGCAGAAGATATTGGATTTCTTTTTCAAGAAAGAGGAGACTCGTAAGGACGACGAGCCATCAACATCTAGCGGTGTAAGAGCCCAGCCCACTCAATAACTCCTCCACTCCCCTCCTCCCTCTTCACCAGCACCAGCAAGCAATTTAGGAGCAGTAGTCATTGGTAAATGTTGGAATTAACTTTGTCATTTTCTTCTTTTACTTACTAGAATTTATTGTACGTGTATTAGATTTAGCAGTATACTGTAGTTTTTCATTGGTATAATATTGGGTACTGTGTCTTATTGATAACAAAAATCCCTAACCTCCACTTTTTACATTATTCCCTATGGGAAAATTATGTTTCATTTACGCATTTTTAATTTACACGACCATTTTCAAGAACGTAACTATTGCGTAAATCGAAAGGTGACTGTATATACTTGAAAGGTTGAATAATGTTTTGACTTCCATTAAGTTTACCGTCGAAATTAAACAAATTTCAACTATTTTGTTTTTAGACGTCCAAATTATTAGAAATCCTAAAAATAAACCTGGTTTTACAGTTTTTAGAAAAACCCATTCTAATGTGTCCATTGATTTTTGTCCCATAGTTTATATAATAAACTAAAAATTGGGATATCCTCCTACTTTTATTGATAAAGCCTTTAGATATGCCAAGAAGAAATTCTATAACAATACTACCACGGAAAAGGACTTTCGGGAAGTTCTAGTGATCCAGTTCAATATATAGTCACTTCGGGACGTTGTTCTTCCCCAACTTAATCTCGTCTCACGAATTCTATGTTCCACTTGTGGTCTCTTACAAAAAATCAATTATTTAATTTTCCCTCCAATTCTGAAGTGTATCGAGTTCTTTGCAAGGATTGTTCTAAGAGCTATATCGGCGAAACTATTGATTTTAAAAGACGTCTTTATCGACATATAGTGTGAAAACACCAGATGAAAATACGGCCTTGCATAGGCATCGCTTAGACAGGGAACATAATACTGATATTACTAACGCTCAGTTGCCTTTAAATATTAGTAATAATGGCAACCATGAACTCACCGAATCTTTTCTTATAAAAACACTGATACTTTTAATATAAAACATGGGATCTTCCAATTTGATTTTATGACCAACTTTTGGCTGTCAAAGTCTCCTGCTTTTCAAAACAACTTGCGCCGGTTTGAGTTACCTGAAGCATAACGGTTTTTAGTAAATACAGCCTTAAGTCTGACTCTTACTTTTAGTTTCCGTCCACCACCTGAATGAGGAGGGTAGTTTCTCTCGAAAAACTTTGCGGTTTTTAGTGTTTTATTCTTTTAACTTTGGGGGATTTTAATTGTTTTATTTAATTTTTACACGATTACTGTTTTTAGCACACACACACACACATATATATATATATATATATATATATATATATATAGAGAGAGAGAGAGAGAGAGAGAGAGAGAGAGAGAGAGAATTCAGAATCCGCGTTTCTAACATCCACGACCATTTAAAATGCACATAAAAATTGTTGTGTTTACGAACCCAAACCTCATATCCGCGAACTTGACCGCGAATATAGGGCAAAAATGGTAAAAAAAAAATGCTGTAGCTAGAAATAAACATGATTTTTGCAAATTAAACTATACACTGGTTTAACTAGACTTACTTTAAAGGTTATTAGAGCACAGTATACTGTACTGTACAGTATTAATTAAGACATAATGGTTTGTTCTGTTGAATGACCTGTACACATTTACTTAATGCATTCAAACGCATGGTGTGTCCTTGGAATTGGTCAATTATTAAACTTATCTTCCTTAATTTTGAATGTTATTTTCTTGTCTCCTCTTCACTGTCTGTCATGGATGCCTTTTCTTTAATTAATACCATTTTAATTTATTGTATATATTATTTCTTTATTATTTAGGTTTAGAAATAGGTTTAATTAAAAAAAAGGGATTTTGGGGGTTGTGTTGAAACCGAATCCTGTTTTCCCCAAAAGATATGTTATTTTCATATCTGTGAATGTGCCTTCTGGAACGTAACCTCGCGGATATGGTGGGGTCTGATATATATATATATATATATATATATATATATATATATACACACGCACATTTCAACTTTCAGGTGTTCAGTGCAATAATTCCTCATTTTATGGAGTTCAGGCTTTTTTGCCACTGCTCTCGAATTGGCTTGGTGAAGTAGAGAGTTGGTTGCATGCACTTTCCACTTTACATAGCCTTTACATACCCCTCTTTTATATCTTAATAGTTGAAATTTGTGTTAAATTTCATACTGTTGGCTTCTGTCCAATTGTAGATTCTCTTTATGGCTGTTTGTTTTTTCTACTAATTTTTGTGTCATCAGCAAAGGATATTACTGTGCTATCATTGGTAACACACACACACACACACACACACACACACACACACACACATATATATATATATATATATATATATATATATACACGTTATTATATACACGTTATTTTCCTGTATTAAAATCCTTCCTAAAGGACAATCGTACACATTATGTAATATTCCAATTTTATACTGCATGCTTTGGCGGTTAGTAACATAACATAGAGCCAATAATTACAAAAGTTTGAGGAACATTTTCCTCTAAATAAGTAAAATGAAGGAAGTCCCCTCTGTTACTTAGCGATGCTGTTCTGATGCTATGGAAACGTTGCCTTCATTAATAATAGAAAATTGTTCTAAACTATATCTTCGTGGTTCAGAAACGCGTATAATATAAATCATGTTTACGCCTATCTTGACGATTGATGTTGTAGAAAGAAAACAACCGTAAATGGATGAAAATTGGATGATACATAAAAATATATTTTAGCGTGTTGTATAATACCTAATTACTTAATAATTAATTAATTAATTCAAATATATAATTAACATTAAATTGGTGAGTCTAGCTACAAGATATTGTAAAGCATTTATCTTGAGTCATTTTATTTAAGAGCTATGAAGTTTTATTATTTTTCAGAGTTTTCTCAGACACACTGTCCGAGATATATTTGTTTCCGGAAGATGCTGATATGTCGAAGATTGGAAAATACTGGTACGGTTTTAAGTCGATCCTGAACACTTGCTGAAACCTCAACAAACAAAAGAAATATATTGAATTTACAAGTTAAGAAAATAAAGACTAGATATCAGATAAATCCTCAACTGAAATGCGTTTTCTTTTTATTTCAAAGAAAAATACTTTTTAAGGTACACAATTATTTTAAGTTTACGAGCCCTTCTTTTTTTTTCGTTTTTAGTTTGATGTAGAGGTGACAGTGCTCCGAGTTTGCTGGCTCTAGCAACGGAATGCTCCAATGACTCAGCTTCTGTTCCAGGCAGGCTCCAGAGCTGAGAGTGACCCCAGCTCCAGCTCCGAAGCTGCTCCACTAACCCAGTTCCAGCTCGAGCTGTTCCACTAACTCCAGCTTTATATCCTAAATTAAATACTATTCGCACATTCGTACACGGTACACTTAACATCAGCGGTCAGGTTTGTTTACAACTAGTGTTTTAGATGCTCAAATAAAACCGTTCAACGTCAAATCGTCAAAAACACCAATCGCTAGTGATCGGCTCCCATTCCCTAAAGGGCCTAAACTTACTGACATTCACTCCACTATAAGTGGAACAGCTCCAGCTCCAAGTTCCGAAGCGCTGCGATTCGTCTGGCTCCAACTCTGCTCCGGCTCCGGAGTGGAGGAATCATAGCTTTTACAAGCTAAGTGTATGGAATACTTAGAACAGGTTCCCTACTTTAATTTTATATAAAAATTAGCTCCTCAGAGCTCGTAAAACTTCCCACAGTTTGACAAATTCGAGAGGAAACACCAATAAATCAAAGTCAAAATTACAAAATAAAAACTATGAAACATATCAACATGGAATTTTTACCTAAAATATAGCAGTAAAAGGACTCCACAAAACTACAAAAATAACAAGTCTATCTTACTAATTTAATTTTCTATGGGCTTTTCTTTTCTGAAAATTTATGTGGTGGTTACTGTTTTATGAAAGAATATTTTCATTTCTAATTTATTGTATCTGTTAGGGATTTATAAGACCTTTTTAATGATATATACCCGGTGTCCGAAAAGTCACTGTGCATCTCGTATAAAATGGAATAGTACGTACTTGCGAGTTATAATAAATGCTGGAAATGCTTCCATGGTGCTGCTGGACGAGGTTTACGCTAGATCTTACTCCCTTAGATTATTATCTGTGGGGAGCAATGAAAGGAGATATCTACAGAAACCGATATATTGATGAGAATCTTCACAAAAAAGATTCAATGTGTTCGTACATGTCTGGAGGCACGTAGAGGTCATTTCCAGCATTTATTATAAATCGCAAATACCTACTAGGCCGATTGTACTAGATGTACAGTGATTTTTTGGACACCCGGTATATGGCGGATGTGGATTGATTAGCCGCCATTTTAGAACCAGTTTTCGAAATCGACATTTCGTACCCGGCGACAGAGAAACGTAAATAAATAAAAAACTGCATAGCTTAAACAATCTCTTTGAGGATTATGATTTAAAACAAAGTGAAAGTAGTTTAAGTAAATGTATATTTGAAACTTACGGCTTTATATCAAGATTTTTTATTTCGTATTAATAACAACTTTTGGGGCTTAATGAAAGCCTTTGAATGATATATGTATGACCGATGTAGCTTAATTACATGATGTTCTGTGACTTTCATGAAAAATTTTGCTCGTTGCGGATTCTCCTAAAAATGGAAATAAGTGAAACCTGCAGGACATAGTGTAAGCCAACCAACTATACGCACATAAAGCAAAAGCGTGTACAAAAATTCTTTCTGGAAAACATTTCAAGATTCATTTTTTTCTTATTTTTGAACAATTTTTCCCACCCAAAAATTGTTATTTAAAACGGGATCGAAAAAAGCCCTAGTTATTTCATGCTCGGGGATTTTATCTATTTTTGCTGAAAGTTACGTAAAATTGAACAATTAAGGAAGACCTTAAGTTTCACGAAATAAATTTTTTTTTTTTACTATAAATACGATTAATAAAACAATAAAACAATTTTTTTTCCAAGTTTGGATTTTCGGCGAATTTTTTTCGCATGAAAATTTTCATAGAAAGTGGGGTTAAACTGAAAAAGACTCATGTACTGCACATCTTCACTATTAATCATCCCTGAAAGGTTCATGCATGCAAATCGGATAATAAGGGAAGGCTGCAGGCTTCACACAGATAATAATAACACGAGTAAGAATTCTAAATAACGCGAGCGAATACAAATAGAATCCGCTTCTTGGAATTCTAAATAACTTCCCTCCCTTCCCTCGTACCCCCGATCCCCAACCCGTCAAACAGGTGCAAGGATGGATGCAGTTATACTACTAACTGTATGAGTAAAATAAATAAAATTGATGTAAACGGCATTCATGAATGAGTCTACATCCAACATTGTTACAGTTCCTTTACAGTAATAAACAAAGTCATTCTAATACTTAAGAATCCGCTTCTTGGAATTCTAAATAACTTCCCTCCCTTCCCTCGTACCCCCGATCCCCAACCCGTCAAACAGGTGCAAGGATGGATGCAGTTATACTACTAACTGTATGAGTAAAATAAATAAAATTGATGTAAACAGCATTCATGAATGAGTCTACATCCAACATTGTTACAGTTCCTTTACAGTAATAAACAAAGTCATTCTAATACTTAAGTAAGTATATATATATACACGGCAAATATTAAACTTCGGGAACACAGAGTTTAGGACCTCTGACGGAAAGTCACGTGGGAAATAACTAAGCAACCAAGAACAACCATCTGACCTAATGCAACCTAACCCAGATGTAAGAGTGGCCCTGATTGTCACAAAATATAAAATGGCGGACCACTGTAAACCGATGTCCCCGAAATGTATAGTGTGTGTGTGTGTGTGTGTGTGTGTTTCCCATTTTTAATTTGAATAAACATACGTCACTTTTAATTAATTTATTATTTTAAAACAAGATGCCAAAATTGGACAATATTCATTTCAGAAAAAACATTTGAGCATGACTTTACGGAACTTAATGTTTTTGTCCAGAAATAAATATGAATGGTAGTTAATCAAGGTTAATTGATGCATCACTTCTTTTAATCGAAGATATGAATAAAACAAGGCCATAGTTAATTAAAAGACTAAAAATATTTTATTGAAAGAAGTAATGTAGGATAATCAAATATTATATAATACGACAACATATGCTCTTATTTACTTTTTGTTAAAACCATTTGAGACCATTGTAACTTAATCTCATGTAGCCAGTCTTTCCATACATTTCGGAAGGCAACTTTTGGAGTGTCTGAATTTCTCAACTGCAATTTCACTTTTTCCGCCAATAACATTCCCCCTTTTCTTGCAACTTCTACTGTTAATAGTTTAACCGAGCCTTCAAAATGGAAAGCCATTCTCCTATGATTTAAAAAAGAAAAATGGTGAGGTAAATTAAGTTTTTTGTACTTGATACGGTGGTTCCATATTTTTTATGACATGGTGCACTACCTATAATAATGAATTACATTCTACAGCTTCGTAGAGACCAGCCGGTCTGTTGTTGTTTGGTGTCCTTTGTATTCCTTTATCTCCTTTGATGGCGGGCAGTGATAGTAAAATTATCTGAAAACGTCTCGAGTTCGTAATAAAAAATCTCAAATCATTTGTTCTCGTTGCTAACTCTTTTTACGTAAGTATTAAAGCCAACCTCGACTACGCAAACTTGCCTTTTTTCCATCTCCATACATTCAATGGGCATACGACACTCTGGTACAGTTAACAGTATTACACTTCCTTTAACCAAAGGCTGTTTCGGCAAGTTTTAAAGTAATTAACGGACCGTGGATGGTACAAACTATTCTATTATCTGATAGTGCCGATTTTGATGGTAAGATGTCTCGCAAAAGTATATTTTTTTTTTCGCATGGTTATTTAAGGATCTGTTTCAAAGAGTATTTACAACGAATTCAATTGTCTCGTTGTCCTCCAATTTCGGTCTTCCTCCATCGACAGGAAAGAGACAGATTCTTCCACTGATAATGGAAGTTCGCACAACAGAATACAAACGTGTTCATTTCGATAAGAATCTATATGTTCTGCTGAAATACGGAGATAGGAAGGGTGACACATCTCAACTGGTTGACGTCACGCATTACAGGGAATAATTAGTTGACTGTTCTGTGTTACGTCCTTCACCCATGAAGGGTCATTGAGATAGAAAGAAATGCACAATAATACTACCTGTACTTAGATAGGCTGACCATACGTACCGTTTTGAACGGGACAGTACCGTTTGTTTTATATTTCCTGGCCGTCCCGTCGTTTTAATAAAAATGTCAATTTTGTCCCGGTTTATGTACTTACTTTTTCATGAATACAGAATATTACATAACCCCGTCCCTTTTTTGCCATCCCAATGTCCCGTTTTTGTCTCAAGGAAATATGGTCAGCCTACTACTACTACTACTACTACCAATACTAATACAAATACTAATACTATAATAATAATTTTAACTTCGGGACGCAAGCCTTGAAGCTTTGAATGCAGACGAGAATCGAAAGGTTGACTTTTAATATATTTTATCTTTACACACTTTCCTCTTTCAATGTACAAATAAATAAACAAAAAAACAGTTTAGAATTCGTGGTTCTGAGATTTAATGAAATAACAATTAAAATATCTTAAATATTCTATAATATAAAACATTCATCCTTATTAAAACCACATGTATGCAGCAAGCTAACCCATGCCCCCATATATATATATATATATATATATATATATATAATATATATATATATATATAGTATGTGCGCGCGTGCGTGTGTATTTGTGTTACTGTCAGTAAAGAGAAAATGTTTAAAATTATTAACCTGAAAGTTAACCTGAAAGTTGTTTTTTTATTTCTTTTTGCAAGTTGAAAATCATGTGATTCCTCTTTAAATACAAATATTATATATTCATTTAAATGTGATTGACTCAGTGTGAATTCCATCTCGTACGAGCGTTCAAACATGTGATGATGGGATCAGTTGCACAATATTTTATTAATCATTATTATTATTATTATTATTATTATTACTTGTTTCAGTACGTGTCTTGTTTGTATCTCGCTTTTAGTCATAATTTTTAGTTTTCAAGTTTATTATTGTTTGATTTATTTTATCGTTTATTACCTTCAAGAATAGCGTACTATTTTATGGGATTTAAATCCTGGCCAACATTTGCGGATGCGGATGCGGATTTTTTATTTCAATATCCGCGGATGCGGATATTGAGTTAATCTATCAATATAATATAGAATTATGAATATATGACAATTTTTTTAAATTTCGTGATATTACTATTATGGCAGGCAATGCATAAGAATTAAAATTAATATTAATGTTTTCATTATGATAAAAATAATAGCTTTCTCAAGAGTTTCAGCCACAGAAAATTCAATGAAACAAGTTTCATTCAATTTTCTGTGTTACCAGGTATTTATATTTTCAGGTTTATATATTTGTTTGTTCATTAATAATTAATACTTTACATGAAATGTGCCTGACGGCCTTATAAGCTACTTTATAAGCTAATTAAATTGTAAATTGCATAATTTATTAGCGGTAATATCCGCATAACATCCGCAGTCAGAAGTGCGGATGCGGATGTTAAAAATGAAGCGGATATCCGGTCCACCACTTATATATATATATATATATATATATAAATTAAAGTATGCATATAGATAGAGTACCAAAAGTGTCCATACAAAGGGTAAAGGGTAATGAAGCAGGACAAAAACATCTTGAATGCAGAATTATCAAGGTTTTGAGTTTTATATTTAGTCGTCTGAAACGTGTCAAGATATCACTGCCGTTCAAGGAAATAAATTACAGTTTATAATAACACGCAGTAATTTTTTCGACCCAATTTATTTTGAGTTCATACAAACAACAATGAAATCTATTTGCTAAAGCCGTTTCACGGAAAATCAATATCTCTACAGTTTTGTGATGTAAATAACACTTACTTAGAAAGTACATCATATATATATATATATATATATATATATATATATATATATATATATATATATATATATACACAGGGTGTCCCATAAGTCCGGCATCATAGGAAAAATAATAAAAAAGGCAAAACAAAAGCTCTTATTTACGGAACGTGCTCAATATGTCCACCATTGTTTTCAATACACAAATTCAGACGTGATACCCAGTCAGCAAGCACACGGTGAATGATGTCAGGAGTAATGGTGTTACATGCCCCAATAATGCGCTGCCGCAAATGTTCAACACTCCTAATTTTCTCTGCGTATACCAGCGCTTTCAAGTGGCCCCAGAGATAAAAATCTAGTGGCGTGAGATCCGGGCTTCTAGCTGGCCATTCCACAGGCCCTCGACGTCCTATCCAATGACCAGGGGATTGTTGGTATTGGTATGGGTATTCCCTTACTTGGGTGCTGTAATGTGCAGGAGCGCCGTCTTGCTGGAACCATGTTGGGAAATTTCCTTCTTCGTTCAAGACACTGGGAAATGCTTCTTCCTTGAGCATACGTAGGTAGGTGCCTCCAGTAACATGTTCATCGAAAAAGAGGGGGCCTATGATGCGATCCTTCCAAATGCCACACCATACCATCACCCGAGATGCACCTTGTTCCTTTGAAGAGGTATACCAGTGAGGGTTGTTTTGAGACCAGTAGCGGGTGTCCTGCCGATTTACCTCACCATTTCCATAAAAAACAGCCTCGTCACTGAACAGAATGGTGGACGGGAAATTGGCATCCCGAGCATAAGAAAAATATGAATTATGGTTTGTAGAAATAGAAAAATATGAATTTCTCCTATGATGCCGGACTTATGGGACACCCTGTATATATGTATATATATATATATATATATATATATATATACACACAGTGTATATATATATTATGTATATATATGTGTGTGTGTGTGTGTGTGCGTGCGTGTGTCTCAGTGTGTGTGTGTGAGATAGAGAAATTTTTGAGGTAGTCACAAGTCTGATCTCCATACGATAAAGGATCGGCGCACAAACTCCTACCAGGTTACCATATATATATATATATATATATACTTGTGACTACCTCAAAAATTTCTCTATCTTTCACACACACACACTGACACACACGCACGCACACACACACACACACACACACACACACACATATATATATATATATATATATATATATATATATATTATATATATATATATATATATATATATATGGGATGATGATGATGATGTGAAGTTTCATGTTCGTTTGTACACGCTTAAACGGCTAGGGTAATCTGCACCAAATTTAGTAGACACACTAAAGGAGAACCAGGGAAGATAATAGTAACATCCGCCCCGCCCAGTTTCCCCCTTAGAGGGAGACTGGGAGGGTGGCCCCCAAACGGCCTGGATAATATGCATTAAATTTAGTATACGCATTAAGGGAGAACGAGGGAAAATTTTAGTAATACACCTGCCCTTCCCAGTACCTCCCTGAAATGGAGACTGGAAGGAGGTCCCTAAACGGCTAGGGTACGCCTAAACAGCTAAGTTAATCTGCATCAAATTTAGTATACACATTAAGGAATAACCAGGGAAGGTTTTAGTAACACACTCGCACCTCCCAGTCCATCCTGGGGGGAGACTGGGAAGGGCCCCCTAAACAGTTGTAAGTAGTCTGCACCAAATTTAATATAAGTATTAAGGGCGAACCAGGGAAGGTTTTAGTAACACACCCGCACCTCCGAGTCCCCCATTAGGCTGTGTTTCGAGATGCTTGCGGGGTTGCTGCGGAAGGCACAGCGGCGGGCATTCAGGTATACTGTATATATACATATTCCTCCGACTTGCAACCTATATACAGGGTGTTCCATTTAAATGGAACTATATGGAGTAATTAATGTCTTTTTTTCCCAGATTTGTGAAGGTAAACGTAATAAAGGTAATAATAATGTAATAAAGGTAAGGTAAGGTAATAAAGGTAGTAAAGGTAAATAAAGGTAATAAAAGTACCAATATCGTTTCCAATCTTTATTACTCCCTATGCTTCCATTTAAATGGGAGTAATAAAGATTGGAAACGATATTGGTACCTATATTACCTTTATTTACCTTTATTACCTTTATTACCTTACCTTTATTACCTTATTATTACCTCTATTACGTTTACCCTCACAAATCTGGAAAAAAAATACATTATTAATTACTCCCTATGGTTCCATTTAAATGGAACATCCCCAATAGAACGTTAAATGAAATATACAAGTAAATTTATTTTCAGCGTACAATAATAATAATAATAATGTTTAAGATGTTCTAAACTTCTAAATGACAAAGGTCATGTGACGTGGGATCAGAAATGGGGGTCGCTACATCATTTGAACGTAAAACTAGTGAAGCTGAGTAGTATGCCCGCAAAATGGACGAGTGCAATGCAATGGCAATGTTGCAAGATGTTACATAGGGGTTATGCAACAAAGAGGAGGGAGAATGTTGCAAGTTGTTATGCAACAAAGGGGAGGGGGATGTTGCAAGAGCAACAAAGGGTTATGCGACTTGGAGGCAGAATTATCCCCCAAGAGAAAGAGAGAGGAGAAGGAGAGAAAGGAAGAGAGGTGTTCGCCTGGCAGGAGCCAAGCACATATTAAGACTTCAGCCGAGCGGCCGTTGTCTTATAGGGCCCCTAATCAGCCAGTGCCTCCAGGCATCATCAGCCAGTTGGCACAGTGTATACTTCGTTTGGCACGTACACACCCGTCTATACGCCCATAAAATATTACGATTATATGCGTCGGGCTCCGGCGACCGCGTTAAACTGTAGGTCTAAGGTGGAATGTAAGCTGGCTCGAGAACCGGCGGCGGCGCGTCCTTCCGCGGTTGGTAGCCAGGGTGACCTAATGATCCGTGTTAAACCGTAGGTCTAAGGTGGAGTGTAAACATCCTTCCACGGTTCGTAGGGGCAACCAGGGGATCCCGTTATTGCAACACTCGATCATGATATTTATCTGTTTGTTTATTTCCCTCTCTCTCTCTCATATATATATATATATATATATATATAATATATATATATATATATATATATATATTTTAACCGCAAAACAACACAGTATAATTAATGTAAAGAACGACGCTTGTGTAGAAGAGCGTTCCGTACAAGATGAGGAGAGAGAACGAGCAAATGAAAAACGAGGTACCTCCCCGTTTAAAAGTAGGTCTAAGGTGGAGTGTAAAGCTTGATCTTCACCAGAATGAACAATTCGGGCGGAAAGCAAATGCGAGCCTATATATGTACAATTCCAGAAAAAAAGTTCATCTAAAAATTCGTGTAAACATCTTTCCACGGTTGGTAGGGGTACCCAGAGCGCCCTAGCAGGGATCTCTCTCGCGAGCACTCTTTTATATATATATTTCCCCGTTTAAAAGTAGGTCTAAGATGGAGTGTAAAGATTGACATTCATCAAAATGAACAATTCGGCCGGAAAGCAAAGGCGAGCCTATATATGTACAAAGTTCATCTAAAAATTCGTGTAAGCATCTTTGTCAAACTGCATTAATTAACTCACGCTCCGGCTAACTTAAGTCGAATATTACGGTCTTTTCATCTGTAACAATTAAAACAGGACAAATGGTGCACGTAGCATTAAAATGGGCAGCACAAAGATAAATAGAAAGGGAATATGATAAAGGAGGGAACTGAAGAAAGGTGAAGTGATATAAACAAAGCCTCCCTAAACATCTAATTAAACGATGTAATTAGCTGAACAATAGAAGACATAAATATTTATGGAAAAATATATATATATATATATATATATATATATATATATATAATATATATATTAAACATCGCTCTGAAAATTGTGGAGTTTGGCGGAAGCGGTAGATAATATTGAATTAAAATTCCAATAAATAAACTTCTTTCCGCAGGAGTTTATTTCGAGATCATAAAGATTAAAACGCTATAAACACCCTTCCATTCTGAATTTTCTCATATATATATATATTATATATATATATATATATATATATATATATATACCTGTTGTTTATCATTAAATTATACATCTCTCTCTCTTCTCTCTTCTCTCTCTCTCTCTCTCTCTCTCTCCACCTGGCTACAGTCTTCAACAAATCGTTGGAGACGGGCCAGATGCCTGGTGACTGGAGGGAAGCCAACGTGACTCCTATCTTTAAGAAAGGGTGATCACGAAAGTCCAGGGAACTATGTCCCATTAGTCTCACTTCAGTTGTAGGTAAATTATTAGAGGGGATAATAGCGGATAGGATCGTGACCATTTGGATTCCTACAAGCTGCTTGAGGACCCCCAACATGGGTTTAGACGGCATAGGTCGTGTCACCAACTTGCTCGAGTTTTTTCCACGTCATGTTGAGTGAGTATGATAAGAGTAGGGGCGATTGATATACTTTATCTCGACTTTCAGAAAGCCTTTGATAAGGTACCTCACCGCCGGAATGGCGAAAGTGCGCGCGCTGGATCGGTGGGGGAATAGGTAGGTGGATTGAAAATTGGCTGAGGAATAGGCGGCAGAGGGTTGTAATTAAAGGGGCTAGTTCGGGTTGGGCCTCGGTCACTGGTGGGGTTCCTCAGGGTTCCGTTTTCGGGCCACTGTTGTTTATCATTTACATAAATAATATCGACGGTGGCATCGTCAGTCGGATCGCCAAATTCGCTGATGACACCAAGCTTGGGGCCAATGTTGGGACGCCCGAAGCGATCGAGGAACTGCGTGCGGACCTAGGTAGGATAGGAGAGTGGTCCGAAAAATGGTAAATGCCGTTTAACTTGGGTAAATGCACATTGGCTACGCCAATCCCAAGTCGGACTACTCGATGTTGGGGAGTCATATCGAGGTGACTGATTTAGAAAAGGACTTGGGTGTGCTAATTAGCAGCGACCTTAAGTTTACCAAACAGTGCGTAGAGGTGGAAAAGAAAGCCCAGAAACTATTGGGTTATATCAGGAGGCAATTTCAGTTTCGGAACAAGGAGATTGTGCTCTCTCTGTACAATTCCCTGGTTCGGCCGCACCTGGAGTATGCTGTGCAGTTCTGGTCGCCCACCCTCAGGAAAGATATTGAGAGGCTGGAGCGAGTGCAGGCGATGGCCACAAAGTTAATCCCTTCCGTTAGGCATATGGGCTACAATCGACGGTTACGCGCCCTGAACTTGTTTGCGCTTGAAACTCGGAGGCTGCGCAGTCAACTCATTGAGGTTTTCAAGCTCTTACGCGGGTTCAACGATGTCGATTTTAGAAGTATGTTTAGTTTAAATAACCCAACTCATAACAATGGTTGGAAGTTGGATTTGAAACGGTTTAGGACTAGTGTGTGTGGGAATTACTTTACGTATAAGATCTGTGACACATGGAACAGGTTACCTTCAGAAGTTGTGAACAGTTCCTCTGTGGATCTGTTCAAGAAAAGGTTAGACCAAATCTTGCACACTATTTGAGTGTGTACAAAATTTTCCCTGGCACCCGTTGCCATTGGTACCTCCTCGGTATGGGCCGCAAGGCCTTTTGAGGTACTTCTTTTCCTTGTAACTTTCTCTCTCTCTCTCTCTCTCTCTCTCGGTCGAATACAAGATCAAAAAACAAAGCGTTTCTCGTCTCTCCACGAATGGGGATATCTGACACGCCCCAGATTTCACGGGGCAACCAATCGCAGTCCTGTGGGCGAATCCCAGGACCTCTGTTTGGCCGCTATGCAGGCCTATGCGTCAAGCGCCGCCCAAAATTCACCGCTAGCCAATAGGAAGCTAACGATTGTGTTTTGTGGGTTGGTCACAAGCCCCCTTCATAAAAGAGAGCAGTTCCTCTCAGAGCCTCAGTTCGTATGTTTTTTCGCTTAGTGCTTTTCAAATATGCACTATGAGTCAGTTATCGCTCTACAATTCTCCTGATTTGATTGAAGATCAAGACTTTTATGCTCACGCAACGCGTCTAATTTGCAGAGCTGTAGATCGGGAGGAACTTTTATCTACCCAGATTGTTACGGAAAATTGTGACGAAATGCAAGAACCGTTCAATGAAGACGCTGTTAAAATGTAAGTAACTTATAAGTGTCTAACCTAGCTTTATTCTGAGTTTTCCTGCAAAGAAAAATTAATCCCAGGACTCTTTCTCATTTATAATATAACCTAACCGGGACATAATATATATATATTAGGGTGTCTCTTATTTTCGAAGTGTTGATTTTTTTAGGTTGCGCCCCCTCAACCAGTTCCATTGGTTAAAAAAACATCACATAAAAATTTTTTGGATTGAACAATTTTTAGAGGTCGCCCCCGCTTATTAAAGTTCATAAAATATAGCTATTATTTATGCAATTAATATTTGAAATTACTAGCAGTTGTCAAGTATACTAAACATATGTTTTTAATTAATTAATCATCATATTTATGATGAATTCAATTAAATGAATATATTAGAGATAATTGTCAAGTTTGTAGCTGAAAATATTGTTTGATAAGACAAGATCAACCTGTTTAAACATGTTTCATCAAGAATGCTCCAGATTATGTTGCAATTGTTTATTTGTCATCATTCAGTGTTCTGCTGTCATAAGTAAAAGGTGTGTAACTGTGTATCACTATACTTCTTTTTTGCTATTATCAGATAATAAACTGTTATTTATTTTTCACAATTATTTATACTGATTTTGTTATTAGTGTTTGAAAAAAATTTAATGAATTTAATGAAAAAATTAGAATTTATGCTCTTATACACATATTATGAAGTTTTAAACAATGTTGCTATTTGTCACAAAGAATTTAATTTAGTTCAATGGCAATTATCCAGTCTAAAACTGAACTAATTCAGTTTGCTAGATCCCAGGCACCTATGCTACGGAATGACTTTCAAGAACTTTTGGATCTGTCCATCATCTTTCTTGGAGGTGTCCCCAATAAAGGCATCAAGTTTCGTGCACCAGGTGCCATGCATCGAGCTCGCTGGATGTCCAAAGCGCTCTATTCTATCAAGATGTGGCTTTTTCGAAACCAGTTCAAGATGACTAAGACTGAAGAACGAGGAATTCGAGATCTTTCCCTTTTTTCTGTTCTCATCTATATGAAGGCTTGGACAACATCCTCACTCCCTATTGAAACCCCATTTAATGACTGGCTCCTTATGAGGTCATTGATTAATTATCCTAACAAAAAGATTTCTGATGCAACTAAAAAAAAGCTCTCTAACCACTTATGGTACCTGTCTGAAGAAGCAGTTGTTCTTGCTTTCTTTGATGAGCGAATTACTACAGATGTAAAGAAACGCATGGTAAAGGCATTAGAAGATGAGTCCACTGATAGACCACCCAAGCGTCCTCGGATTCCTGAATCGACCTTCTGCTCTGGTGAAGGACTACACCAACTTGTTACAAGAAATACTAGAGAATTCTTTACTAAGCTGAATTTGCCAGAAGGATTTCTGAACAAGGCACCCAGCACTTGGACATCCAACTGTGAATATTTAAGGGCCAGAGCTATTGTTGCAGCTCTATCTGTTGTAAATGACCGGGCAGAACGTGCAGTAGCTTTAGTTCAAGAGCTGAATAAGAAATTGACAGTGGGGGAAGAGCAGCTCCAGTTCCTGCTCCAAATTGTTGCAAAACACCGCCAGAGTCACCCAGTTCCATCAAAAACTGTTCTTCTCAAAAAATAACCATCAATGAGGTCGCACCTTAAAATACACCATATTGTATAATCAGTGTATATTAAATAAATGTTGTATAAGGAAATAATGCTAATTAAAGTAATTAAAGTATGTAAATAGCACTGGCATTTTGAATTTATCTCTATATAATAAACTAATGGTTTTTTTTGTAGCAATGCTTCATTGCTGATTGTATATAAAAAAAGAGCCAGGAAGGATTTTGGATAGGAGAAAAAGGATTGGGATAAAGAGGGATTGAGGACCAAAGGATGGATTATAACAACATCAAGGATAGGTTAGAAAAGGATCAATGATAAATAAGAAGGCCTATACTTATAAAAACGAATCAAACTAAAAAAAGAAGGAAGGAATTATGTGTATAATGAGCATAATCATATGTCAGGAGCTATTATGCCATGGTCACCATTTTTATTAGCCGGGGGCGACCCCTAAATATGAGCCACTTTGTGTCAAACTTTCAAGGTTTAGTTTTTATGCTAAATGGAACTATTTTAGGGGGCGCAGATAAAATAATTCAACATTTCAATTTTTGACTACCCAATAAGAGACACCCTAATATATATATATATATATATTATATATATATATATATATATATATATATATCGGCCAGGACCCTTCCCCGTTTATAATAATATAACCTAACTGGGACATAAATATATATAACGGCCAGGACTCTTTCTCGTTTATATACTGTTAGTCTAACCTAGCTTTATTCTGAATTTTTCTACAACGTAAAAATTAATCCATTATGCTTTTAATTATCCTGTTTCCATCGTGATTATTTCGGCATATATAATATATATATATATATATATAATATATATATATATATATATATATATATATATATAGTGGAGCTTTAATAATATTTTTCTCGATAATTCAGCACCGCAGTAGGATTTTTAAATTACCAAAACTTTTAAGAATTATCTGCATTTAAATTCGCTGCATTTTCTCTTATTGCAGCTCTTCATTTTTACTTAAACTTATAGGACCGATGCGGAACTTGATCGTGTTATAGCTACTTTTGATGAAAGGGGAATAAATGATATGGATGCTTCTCCGCACAGCCAACCCAGTGACCTGAATACAGAAGTCGAAGTATTGGCTCACATTCGGTCCAGCGAGTGCCAGGTCATCGAGGAACTAATGTAAGTATTTTTTAGGTTAAGAACAAAATACATTGTATTTTCATTTATTAAATGATAGAAAACATGCACAAAGCGGAACCAGAGTCCGTTAAATAAGTCTTAATGGCTACATTTTACAGTTACAAATGTATATACAGCTTTACACAATATGGATATACACCTTTACACAATACAGCGGGTGCTAACATATGGGAACCTTTTTTATCTGTCTGCATACACTTTTATCGTTCATCGCTGTGTCGCACAAATCGAATAATTTTTAAAAATTTATAAATCCCTTCCCACGTGACATGTGCAGGAGAAATGAAATGCAATACAAACCGCACGTTTCGCTATAATATCCTTGAAAACGGTATGGGTTTCAAACAATCTCAGGTACATGTAATTGCGCAATAAACTGCACAATCACAGAATCATTCCAGTGCTGAAAGCCGATTGAATCAAAATAGTACATTCTTTCCCTATTTTTAAAATAGATTGCAAACCATTGAATCCCCTCACCCTCCACAATGTCGGTGTTAACGATAATCCCGTACTAGTTTCTCGTACTTGGCAGCTTCAATATTTAATTCTTTCACAAACACACCGATATATTTTGAGCGTGTGAAACGGTCACTTTTCATTACTCTCTGGAGTGTATTCGCGTCCATTTTAAAAGTCTGTGACCATGTTCCTGAAACGATCAACTTCTATTAGTACACGAGTACACTTATAGGCGCGTCTATAGGCTTGACAAATTCCAACCTGACTGAGATATTCCCACTCTACTGTGGACTTAAATGTGTATTTGCGCCAGCAAACAAGTCAGGCGTAATATCAAATGAATAAATGTTAAATTCTTCGACAAATTCTTTCTGCATTACACCAAACCCAAGTTCGTCACAGGCGCCTGTATTATGAGCCAGACTACTATATGCTCTCGCGCAGAGCGGGAACACAGCGTCTGATGAGTAGTCCGTAATCATGGTCCCTCCCAAAGCGATGCCATTTACGTATAGAGTAATATTTTTAAGGCCGAAATTCTCGAATTTAAAGGCATTCTTTTTATATTTTCCATTCGTCGAGGCGTGGTCCTGCATTCCAATTAGTATCCTTTTAGGTAGAACTCCAAGGGCCACGTTTTCTAGTTGCTTCGAGGCCAACCCGGCGGACACCGTGTATAGTTTGATCTGTACCCTGTTAATTGGGTATTTTACTGTGGCGTGATCAGTTCCCTGCCTCTAATTAACTGGCTTCAATCTCTCTCTCTCTCTCTCTCTCTCTCTCTCTCTCTCTCTCTCTCTCTCTCTCTCTCTCTAATATACGTGAAGGACACGTTGAGTCGGGTTGACTGCCAGTTCCGATCGGAACGGGAGCTGCTTGGCGTCGATCTGAACGTGGGAGGGACGAATTATAGGTTAATCTTGGTGCACAGACCTCCGCATCTCCTCCTCGAGGAGGATACAGCCATGTACACCGAACTCCGTAACCTGCTAGGGGACAGAGTGTGTGTAGTTTTAGGAGACTTCAACTGTCGCTGCATAAACTGGGAAGACAGGACTGCTGATGCCGAAGGGAGGAGGCTAGTTGACTTTGCTGATGAGAACTTCCTCACTCAGTGGGTCAATGGGCCTACACGAGGCGAAAGCGTTTTAGACTTAAAATTCACGACCGAAGACAACCTCGTCACTGGCCTTACCGTTGACGAATCGTTGGGCGGGAGTGATCACGGTCTGATTAGGTTCTGTGTGTGCGTCCCTCGGGTGAAGCGTAGTGACTCTAGAGGCAATAAGCTCGATCTACGGCGGCCGGACTTTGTTGGCCTCCGGGGTAGCGAAGGTGAGATGGGGTTAGAGGTCGGTGGCGATGTTGAGGAAGTATAGAGTGCATTCCGGGACCAGTTTATGGTGCTGCAGTCTGCTGCCATACCCTCAAAACCGGTCACCCCTGCTTCAACGCAGCCTAAGTGGTTCAGTCGTGAAATCGCTTCGGCTATCCGAAATAGGAAAGCTGCGTATAGGAGGGCGTTCCCATGAGAACACTGAGTCGTATGTCCGCCTGTGCAGAGAAGTGAAGGCGAAGGTTAGGCTAGCGAAACGTTACGAAGAACTACGGGTGGCAAGCCTCTGCAAGGGGAACCCTAAGGAGTTCTTCAGTTATGTTAATAGTAGAAAGCCCATTAGAAGCATGATAGGTCTGTTAAAGGACCCCAGCGGCGTTCTGCGCACCTCCGACGCGGACATCGCTAATGTGCTGAATGAGTACTTTGCGGGAGTGTTCACCAGCGAGGACAACCGCGTCATCCTCGAGCCAGGCGTCAGGCACGAAGGTGCTGGCCTGGATAGTGTTCGGTGTACCGCGACAGTCGTTGCCCATAGAATAGACAAACTGAGTGCGTTTAAGGCTCCTGGGCCAGACCAGTTCCTCCCCAGAGTGTTGCGGGAGGTGCGCGACCAGGTGGCTCCCCACCTGGATACAGTCTTCAACAAATCGTTGGAGACGGGCCAGGTGCCTGGTGACTGGAGGGAAGCCAACGTGACCCCTATCTTTAAGAAAGGGGATCACGAAAGTCCAGGGAACTATCGTCCCATTAGTCTCATTTCGGTTGTAGGTAAATTATTAGAGGGGATAATAGCGGATAGAATCGTTGACCATTTGGACTCGTACAAGCTGCATGGGGACTCCCACCATGGGTTTAGACGGCATAGGTCGTGTCTCACCAACTTGCTCGAGTTTTTCTACGTCATGTTGAGTGAGTATGATAAGAGTAGGGCGATTGATATACTTTATCTCGACTTTCAGAAAGCCTTTGATAAGTACCTCACCGCCGGCTAATAGCCAAAGTGCCCGCGCTGGGTATTGGGGGGGAAATAGGTAGCTGGATTGAAAACTGGCTGAAGAATAGGCGGCAGAGGGTTGTAATTAAAGGGGCTAGTTCGGGTTGGGCTTTGGTCATTAGCGGGGTTCCTCAGGGTTCCGTTTTGGGGCCAAATTCGCTGATGACACGAAGCTTTGGGCCAATGTTGGAACGCCCGAGGCGACCAAGCAACTGCGTGCGGACCTGCGTAGGATAGAAGAGTGGTCCGAAAAATGGCAAATGCCGTTTAACTTGGGTAAATGCAAGGTGATGTACATTGGCTACGCCAATCCCAATTCGGACTACTCGATGTTCGGGAGTCATATCGAGGCCACTGAGTTGGAAAAGGACTTGGGTGTGCTAATCAGCAGCGACCTTAAGTTTACCAAACAGTGCGTAGAGGTGGAAAAGAAGGTTCTAGGAAATTTCGCCGCAAACATTTTCGCCGTAGGAAAATTCGCCGTAAACATTTTCGCCGTAAACATTTTCGCCGTAAGACAAATTCGCCGTAAGGACATTTCGCCGTAAAATTTTTTACAAATAATCAATGGATGATAAAGGGTATTATATAAGCATTAAAAAGGCAAGTCTTTATTCAATGGTAAAAGTCAGTGATAAAACTTCTTAAAAATAAACTCTCTTCCTTCATCAAATTGGTTATGAGTTTCTAGATACTTGGATGCATGTTAGTAATAGAGCTTTGTATTGCATTGTGGAAGCCTTCTATACTGTTGTTCGTTCTCGGCATATTATTATGAGTTCTTTCGACAACATTCCACAATTCTATAGGAAATGTTGGCTCCATTCTTCGCCTTCGCGCGCCTCGGCCTCGTTCTCCTCCTATATAGTGAGTTTCAAAGCAAGATAAGGAATTTATTTAAGAAATTTATTTAACCAAACTATCACGACTTAACCTAACCAATCGTCAATGCCGTACAGTATAAAGAATCTTAATTGTGGTAGACTGCTCGAAGCTAGGTAGACCGCACACTTAACCAGCACCGGCTATTATAAGGGTTCAGTTAAACTTTTTTTTAATTTTAATTTTATTTTATTTACGGCGAAATGTCCTTACGGCGAATTTGTCTTATTATAAGGGTTCAGTTAAACTTTTTTTTTTTTAATTTTATTTTATTTACGGCGAAATATCCTTACGGCGAAAATGTTTACGGCGAAAATGTTTACGGCGAATTTTCCTACGGCGAAAATGTTTACGGCGAATTTTCCGGTCACGGGAAAAGAAAGCCCAGAAGTTGTTGGGTTATATGAGGAGGCAATTTCGATTTCGGAACAAGGAGATTGTGCTCTCTCTGTACAATTCTCTGGTTCGGCCGCACCTGGAGTATGCTGTGCAGTTCTGGTCGCCCACCCTCAGGAAAGATATTGAGAGGCTGGAGCGAGTGCAGGCAAAGTTAATCCCTTCCGTTAGGCATATGGGCTACAATCGACGCTTACGTGCCCTGAATTTGTTTTCGCTGGAAACTCGGAGGCTGCGCGATCAACTCATTGAGGTTTTCAAGTTCTTAGTAACGCTGGTTCAACAATGTCGATTTTAGAAGCATATTTAGTTTAAATGATAACCCAATTCGCAACAACGGTTGGAAGTTGGATTTGAAACGGTTTAGGACTGTGTGTGTGGGAATTACTTTACGTATAAGATCTTTGACACGTGAAACAGGCTACCTTCAGAAGTTGTAAACAGTTCTTCTGTGGATCTGTTCAAGAAAAGGTTAGACCGAATCTTGCACACTATTTGAGTGTGTATGGATTTTTCCCTGGCACCCGTTGCCATTGGTACCTCCTCGGTATGGGCCGCAAGGCCTTTTGAGGTACTACTTTTCCTTGTAACTCCTTGTAGCTCTCTCTCTCTCTCTCTCTCTCTCTCTCTCTCTCTCTCTCTCTCTCTCTCTCTCTCTCTCTCTCTATATATATATATATATATATATATATATATATATATATTGCCTCACTCTCTCTTTACTATCCTATTGTAACGAACACTGCTCTTCTGAACTCTCTAACTGCACGCCTCCTCCTTTTAGAGGAGCTTGCCTACCAGACTTTCAACACATTCTCATCTTTTTTCTGTCCAATTCTCTAATGCAAGGGTTAATCAGTATTCTCAGTCTTTTATGTTCTCAAAAGGTAAACTCTAAAACAATCTTACTCACTCTTTCTTTCCCCCCTGTCTATGACCTCCAATCTTTCAAATACAGAGTGTCCAGACATCTCGAAAACTCTGGACCTTGATGCTGGCTATCTCCTTCTCCTATAGTGGGTGGGACATTTTTGTGGGCATTCACCCTTGGCCCCTCCTTCTTGCATAAAAAACATACAAAAGATATTTATGTCTAAGAATGAGGAAACAAAATATGACCACTACTGGTCTCTACTCTAATCCCTGAAACTCTTCTGCCTGGAAAGAAGGCGCGGATGGCACACATTACTGTAATATCCAGAAATGGAATAGGATAACAGAATTTAGTACCAATATTAATGATATTGCATAACTCAGAATCTAAAAATTCAGGACTGACAACTCTCAATGCTCTGAGAAACATAGAACTAAAAATAGATTTTATCGAAGGCTGATGGTCAGAATAAAAATTAACATAAAAGTTAATATTAGTAGGCTTGCGGAAAACATATTTTAATTGATTCATGCATCTCTGAATTTTTAGACCCAAAAATGATAAACATCCATCATTTTCTTTTTCAGCAGTGAATTTTATAGGTGGGAGTTGGTAGGCTCAGCAATTTAGTTATCACCACGAGGTAGAAACAGTATTTATATACTGTATATAGAGTGTGTGTATATATATATATATATATATACACAATGATTAAACTGAATTTGGAGTAGTCCTGTAGAAAAAGGTAATTTTTGCAAGAATTAAAGTCAGTACCGTGAACGAGTGTTTGCCATGGTGTTGATGCCCACAGTGTGTTCAAGCACTGGTCTCCAAACTCATGACTTAAGGTACCCACACACGCACAGATCTGATCGCAACTATATGACGGATTTGATTCCACCACACACACACACACACACACACACACACACACACACACACAGCTTAAACCCTGGCAGATCATGATAAAGCAGTGATGTTCTAGCATCAGAGCAGTGCACTCGTTTCTTTTGCAATCACTATGTGCAACATAAATGACAGGAAGAAAGCAGTTTTAACAGTAGTGTTGTGCCACGCTATTCAGTCTAAAAATCGTAGGCAGAAATCCTTTTGGTGTAAGAAATGGTTTCGAAACGGATACATTTTCACACCTGCCTCTCCTGAAAGAACTTAAGGTAAATAGCCCAGATTATTTTTAAACTATTTACAAATGTCAGAGGCATCGTTTGATCAGCTGTTACTCTCGGTAATCTCTCTAATTGAGAGAAAAAAATGGACGAAGACCTAACTGCGCATGCGCCAGATTCACAAATCACGCGATCTAGTCTGCAGTCAACCACACACTGACCAATTTGATACGTCAGCGGATTAAAATTTTCTGTCTGGCTGATCAACCTAGACCTGCAATTTCATCCTTCGGATTTTATCTTTTCTGCTCACAGACACAGATTAACGGAGGATTTGATCCGCGTGCGATCAAATCCGTCACATAGCTGCGATCAGATCTGTGCGTGTGTGGACCGTACCTTTAGGAACCTCAATACAGTAAGCACAGATGGAGACCTTTAGAGGCTTAAACGAAAGCTACTTTTGAACGACACAAGAGATCAGTCACTTTTATACTTGCTGTTTATATCCTATTAACATGCTTTTGCAAGGCTAGCCTAAAGGTCTCACATAGACTTAGGCTTATTTACTACCTTTATGGAACTTGTGGCCAGTGAGTTAAGCAAATACACCAGTCTAAAAAATTAGATTTAGGAAAATCTTGAGGCCATAATTTGCTGCTTGATCCACTTTTAAAGGTAGAAGTTATTTAATTCTTCCAGATTAATAGCAAAGTTTGTAGAAAATCGTGTTATTATTCAATGATTTGCCCATTACCCAACATTAAACCTTCAGAATTTTTTTTTATTATTATTATTATTATTATTATTATTTATTTTTTATTTATTTAATTTTTTATTGAGTCATAGCACTGCATATATATTGTAACGAAATAATATTGGCTCTAAGATATAAGTTTTTCCCCTGATTGGTCAGGTTGTGGAAGAAATGAATGTGACAGGGTCCCTGAGTGGACATTTTACATATAATTACTTAACCAGCAAAGCTCTAAATACACGTGAAATTTAAAAAAAAGTTTAAAAACCCGTTACTTTTATTCTTTTCTAAATAAAGATTTTGAATTTTGAATGTTGAATATGGACTACTGTATGCTCATGCACAATTATACATCTGGCTCATTCTCTCGCAGAAAACGATGGTAGGTGGGAGGCGTCTCTCCGTTTATTGGGTGAATGAAAATAAAAATAAAATAAAAATCATAAACCATTAAGAAAGAGAAAATATATAAAACATATTTTATAAATTAATCATCCTTATGAATGGTACATAAATGGATAATAAGGTTTTCCCCTTTATTCCTCTTTCTGGTTGCGATGACAAGTCTCAGAGAGGGAAGGGAGATGCGAGGATGGAAAAGGACGCAGTATTGCAACAATGCCACACTACCTACTACTGTGGTTTAGGTGTAACGGAAAATACTTTTGGAAATACTTAAAAGCTGATGAGTTTTCTCAAATTCTGTAGATATTTTTTCTACGAATCTTCATAGGTGCAAAGAATACAGGACTGCTAGAGTTTATATTTTTGAAGTTCAGCGGTAAATTTTTACATTTTCAGGGATAGGCCTAGTACAGAAAATGAATTTTGATAACTGGAACAAGAAGCCTGAATTAGCATACTTTCAGCCCCGTAGCCAGGACTTCCCAAGAGGGGGGGGGGGGGTGAAATTGTAGAAAGGCGGACCTTTTGGTGCAACGACCTAGTCACTGCGGAGGGGGTTTAGAGTAGTTAAGTTTAGAGTAGTTTAGAGTAGTTTGTGAAGTTTAAAAAAAATGCAAGTGTTTATTTACTAAAGGATGTTATATATTATAATATCACATCATAAGTTATAAATATGATTACAAAAGTGGACCTTTCCTATCAAGGGGGTGGATCATTCGAACCCACCGCCCCCACCCCATCTGGCTACGGGCCTGACATTGTACTGCACTTTTAAACGAAACTAATAATATTAAATACTCACAAATATTAGTCACTGGATATTTATATTCCTAACCATTTTATCATTTCTCACTTTACTTTTCACTAACTAAAGGAAGCAATTTAAAACCCCTATTTTACCCCTTCTTCGTGGAATGTTAACATAGTACGACTATTTTTATATGTAACCATATATATGCTTCATATAAAAACAAAATTTATTCGGACTAAATAAAAAACAAATCAAAATGTTTCGTTCATTAACTGCAAAAAATAATAACTACTTGAAAAAATAACCCCAAGAATTCTAAAATATTCTAAAAAAAATTTTCAAACATAATCGCTAGAATTCTAAAATTAAAATCCTTCTTTCTTTTTTTTCGGCAAAATGATACATATAGAATTACGGTTTCCATCATTTATGAGATCCTAATAAGTGTTTTATTTGATATTCACAGTATAAATGGACATTCTAATTTCTTTTCCATTTAATAAATTTTACACGAAACGAGCGTCACTTTTATGTTCGAGCTGAATAAATGGTGCTTTGTTTAAATAGAAATAACAACTAAAATACCGTAATTGTTATCAAATTTTTACTTATTAGCTTTGATATGGTCATAATATTCATTGGTGGGATGGGTAATGACAATGTGTAGGTCTTTTATAGCTTCAGCTGCGCATTTTTAGCCTATTAGAATTTAGATCTACACCTTCTTTGTAGTATTAATTAAAAGAAAATTTGTGTACGTCTTCTTAATGTACTTTTAACGTACAACCTTCTAAAGTAAAGTACTAGAAAATTATCTTATGACCACACACTGTCACATTACAATGGTTTATAGCGTGTAATTTTCTCTTTATAATGAATTATAATGAATAATGAATTTGGATGTCTATAAAATATTGTTAGGAATAATGACATCGTATACTTTTAGCCTTGTATACCGTAATTCAATTATTTATATATATATATATATATATATATATATATATATATATATATATATATATATATATATATGTGTGTGTGTGTGTGTGTGTGTGTGTGTGTGTGTGTGTGTGTGTGTAAAAATGAACAATGAATAATTCCTATATTCTTATATTCATTCATATAATTCTTATGTTCATTCATATAATTCTTAGATTCATTCGTATAATTCTTATATTCATTTATATCATTCGTATATTTATATAATTCTTATATTATTATATATTTATATTCATATAATACTTATATTCATATGTATGTACGTTCATATATTCATTTTTACATAAAGACCAAAATCGCATAACGCCAGTTTGGATAAAATTTTTATTTGCTTTCTATTTTTGCCAAATAATTGGTGAATTGTTTCTTTTTAAATTACTTAATAATTTTCTTAGAGTTAGCTTAATAATGAAACATGATTAAATTTTGCAATGTTCATTGTCCGTATATATTCTTTCTTCGTTATAAAAGATGAAGTCATGTCTTGCCCAAACGTTTAATTCTAAATTTTAAGCCATTAATTCTTGCTCATATGCATGTTTAAGTGTAATTCATAATAAAATGCATATTTCAATTTCCATTTCTAGTTAACTCGGCAGATCATGATAACGCCAGATCTGTCAATATGCGGTTTAAGATAAAAATATGGCTTCATCTTTAAATCTCTTGCTTATCTGTTTAGACGTTGCCACAGCTAAAATATTTACCTTATCTTCAAATACTGTGCAAAAATAATGCAGGTTATAGAGAATAAAAACTAAACAAGTCAACATTAAATAATAATGATGTCCACGAAATTTGGGTATATAAACCCATGTAAATTTTCAAATTGTTATTCTGATTATTCTGATTGACTGATCTAACTTAGAGGCTGAGCATTACTTGTAACATTTTAGCAGTAAAACTACAGTAAGGAAAAAATCTTTGACTTCTCCTTCGAGCCTTGCTCTCTTCAGAGAACTTAGTCTTAAATAGAGAAAAATAATTTCCCGATACGTTACAAGAAGAATCGGGGAACCTTCAGAGAATTTAGTAAGCTCCACAGAATCCTCCGATCCACTACAAGAAGAAATCGGAGAGTAGTATAGAAGAAAACTACTGCGATTCCCTATACGGTACCAGCTACTCCAGAGTAACAAATCCGTTGCTGCCACCTAACCAGAACCCCCGTCAACTTCGACCCGACCAAGGCCATAGACTAATATTGTCCACTAATATTGTTTAATATTGTCCATTAATATTATTTAATATTGTAATACATGTTTTAACTATTAATAATACTTATTTACTTACTTATTTATTTATTATTATTAATTTATAACAACTAGCTGCTTATTTTTAATAAGAGCCCAATAAAGCCTAAAGCTTAAGGGCCAAATTAAATAAAATAAATAGTCGAGCTTCACAATTATTCATGCCATTGTAAATTGTAAAAAAAATTGAAATTGGTACGTAATTTAAAAAAAAATAAATAAAAAAGAGGTGTTAACACATAGATTTGACGCCTTTTCGAACGTACTCACTCACGAATGGAAGTTTTTTGAATCTAGGGTCTAGGAATGAGGCCACCATATGAATGCTCATAGTTGCTAAAAATTCATCATCTCCCATTGAGAGTCTTTTAACGATATTGTCGACAATAATTTTTTGGAGTTTTATGCCATCTTCCGATAACTCCTTTTGCTTCTTTAGTTCTTCAACCACAACGAAAATGACGGGGTATACTGTCGAAATTGTGACGTGTTTGTCCTCCTGCCACTGATCAGTCGTTTTGCGCAAACTCTCAAAAAGACTGATCATTTCACTCACCAACTCCTTTGCAAACATTCTTCACTGTAAGATCCATGGCCTTATGTAAATCGACAAAACTTTTCAGCATGATTACACAGTTGAATTCCAACGAATGGTTACGTCAGCCTGTAGTTCACGCTTTCCTATCTCTGGTAGCAACTGATCCCTGTACTTCCGCAGCTCTTTAGAAAAGTTTTCAGACTTCTCAGCATGATTTATTAAATCTTGAACTTTCTGTATCAGAGTCGCCAACTTTCCATCTAGCGCACTTTTGAACGCTTCGTTTATAGCCAGCTGCAACAGATGAACTAGACAGCCAATATCGAATTTGACAAGCTCTCTTTGTCTCAAGGCCGAATTCATGTTCGCCCTCCGTATCATGGGTGCAACAGAATGCAAGTACTTTCCAAGTAACAAGGACTTCTGACAGCACATCTGCAATTGCTGCGCCAGTATGGCGGCCCTGAATGCTCGGACTGTCAAGGTTAAACTTTTTCAGGTCCCATTTATCATCGATAAAATGCGCCATGACAGAGAAGAAACCGTCCATTTGCCCGTTGGTCCAACCATCGGTGGTCAGAGTTACTTCCTGGCCTTCTAGTTGCTTCAGAAATTAATCCTTGTGCCTGTTGTACTGATTCATCAAATGTGCCTTTATAGTTTTGTGGCACGGTGGTTGAAAGTTTGGCTCCAGCACAGGGCCGGTTTAACCATTAGGCAAACTACTGTAGGCGGTCGCCTAGGGCAACACAATACCGAGGGCAACATTTTTGCCAGACATGTTTAATGAGTCTATACCACTATTTCAATGGAACAATGAATTAAGATTCTAGCATTATAATTTTGCATTAGCATTATACTGTATGTGACTGCTTAAATTTCAAAGTATCTTGCTTAGCATGTAGTGATATATATATATATATATATATATATATATATATATATATATATATATATATATATATATAACGTAAAGAACGACGCTTGTATAGGAGAATATTCCGCGCAAGACGAGAGAGAAAGAACGAAACAAATGAAAAAATGAGGTAACCACCCGTGAATCGAACCCGGGATCTTCCGATTGCCGGTCAGATGTGATAACCATTACACCACGGGCCTCACCCAATCAAATGCCGTAATTCTTCTACATACGCGCAGAAACCAATGCCCCAAAGGGGCACCTCCCGCATGCCGTACATTATATACATTCTAACTGCAAACACGCAGTATAATTAACGTAAAGAACGACGCTTGTATAGGAGAATATTCCGCGCAAGACGAGAGAGAAAGAACGAAACAAATGAAAAAAATGAGGTAACCACCCGGGAATCGAACCCGGGATCTTCCGATTGCCGGTCACATGTGATAACCATTACACCACGGGCCTCACCCAATCAAATGCCGTAATTCTTCTACATACGCGTATGTAGAAGAATTACGGCATTTGATTGGGTGAGGCCCGTGGTGTAATGGTTATCACATGTGACCGGCAATCGGAAGATCCCGGGTTCGATTCCCGGGTGGTTACCTCATTTTTTTCATTTGTTTCGTTCTTTCTCTCTCGTCTTGCGCGGAATATTCTCCTATACAAGCGTCGTTCTTTACGTTAATTATACTGCGTGTTTGCAGTTAGAATGTATATAATGTACGGCATGCGGGAGGTGCCCCTTTGGGGCATTGGTTTCTGCGCGTATGTAGAAGAATTACGGCATTTGATTGGGTGAGGCCCGTGGTGTAATGGTTATCACATCTGACCGGCAATCGGAAGATCCCGGGTTCGATTCCCGGGTGGTTACCTCATTTTTTCATTTGTTTCGTTCTTTCTCTCTCGTCTTGCGCGGAATATTCTCCTATACAAGCGTCGTTCTTTACGTTAATTATACTGCGTGTTTGCAGTTAGAATGTATATATATATATATATATATATATGTGTGTGTGTGTGTGTGTGTGTGTGTGTGTGTGTGTGTGTTGTAATGAGATTTGTGACAATTTTGGAGTTTGGATATTGTGTTTGTGACCAAAAAAAAAAAATTATACCCCTGGCGGATAATTCACTGATGTTTTTTTTTCTAGGTACAACTTTGAAATTTCACTGAAGACTGAAGTTTGACTGTGACCTAAAATGGCAGACAGACGAAAACAGTCATCTGGGGCACATAATCGTAAACGGAAGGCCGAGAAAGAAACAGAGCAAAAAGAAATTGAGGGGTCGTTTCTGAAGTATCTTCGCACTAAACCACAAGATGACAGTTCAAAAGATGTACCGAAGGCTTCCGGTTCCCGAGATACTGATCTCACTATTTTACCAACAACGGCTGTCCCTGTCCGCGAAGTAGATTCACCCAATAGTAATGAAGGTATAGAACCGGATACACTGCATTTGCCAGAAGTTTGCGATAACAGAGAGAAAGTAACAACTTTTAAATATGATGACCCTGCAACTTGACCCTGCAACCATTAAGTGATACAAGGTGGGAAAGTCGAATTGAGGCACTGAAACCGCTTCGTTATCAGCTAGGTGATGTTTACGATGCACTGATTGAAATATTTGAGGACGTTACCCGAACGGGATCTTCTGGAAATAGTTCACGAGTAAATGGAAGAGCTCTGACAAAGGCTATTCGGAGTTTCAAGTTTGTTGTTTCCTTAGTCGTGTGGTATGACATTCTGTTTGAAGTAAACCTCACCAGCAATCAACTTCAAGCAAAGGAACTTGACGTACATGATGCATTGAGTAAATTGAAGGAAACAAAGATGTATCTAGTAGAAGCCAGAAGTGAGAAAGGATTTGAAAACAAACTGGTAGATGCACGTGAACTGGCTGAGGAGTTAGATATAGCGGCACAGTTTGAGTCAGAGCCGGTTTATATTAGGAGAAAGAAGAAACAATTCGCATATGAAGCAGACGATGAGCCTGTCCAGAATCCGAAAGATAGATTCAGAGCGAACTTTTATTTTGCAGTCCTTGACACCGCAATATAGTCGGTTGATGACAGATTCACTCAGCTGTATCATATTAGTAAGGTATTTGGCTTCCTATACAATATTAACAATTTACGGAATGATACACCAAATAAAATTATGGAACACTGCGTGAAGCTTGAGGAAGCATTACAGCATGGAGATTCAAAAGACATCGATGCTACAGATTTGTGTGATGAATTGCAAGCAATTGCACGACGTGTGCCAAATAATTCATCACCCAAAGATGTCATTCATTATATTTGCAAAAATACTCTTACAGATAGTGTCCCTAACGTATGCATTGCACTCCGAATACTCTTAACCGTACCAGTTTCTGTAGCGAGTGGTGAACGCAGTTTTTCCAAACTGAAACTAATTAAAAAATACATTCGTTCTTCAATAGCGCAAGAAAGACTCGTTGGGCTATCTTTGCTATCGATAGAACACGACATCGCACAAAGAATGGACTGCAAGAAACTCGTTTCTGGTTTCGCAAAGCAGAAATCGCGGAAAGTTAAATTTTAGTTTGTAATCTGGATGTTTATTTATATAAATAACACTATTTTGTTCATGATATATTTATTTTGTTTGTTCATATTAATAAAATGATATGTTGTAATTTTTACGGTATTGTTGTACAGGGGTGGGCACAAATTACACGGTTCGCCTAGGGCAGCATCAGTGGCGTACTAAGAGAGGTGCGAGAGGGGCGGTCCGCCCCCGGTGACAGCCAGGAGAGGGGTGCCATCGGGAGAGTTGAAATACCAGTACAAGTTTTCAAACCAAATGAAAAATTCGCGAAAGTAAGAAAAAAAATTTAAAATGTTCAAACTATTACAACAGCTTAATGTTATGATAATTTCCACGCTAAAATAAGTTTTTGTTTTTATTGGCAATACAAAATTTACAAACAAAGTGATCAGATACGTCCATATTGAATGTGACAAAGTTGAAGTAAAGGAATCATTCTTGGGCTTCTTCCCTATTGCCGGAAAGACTGCTGCTGAGCTCACAGGGGATATCCTGAGACATCTGGAGAGAGATGGACTGGACATAAACCTGTGCCGTGGTCAAGTATATGACAACGCTGCAACTATGGCTGGGATTCATGGTCGTGTTCAGTCAAAGATCAGAGAGATTAATCCCAAGGCTTTGTTTGTGCCTTGTTTCTTGAAGATCAGCGCAATGAAATTGTGGAGAGGGCCATTCATTATGCAACTACAAAGTGAGTGTGAGGAAATGGACATTTCTATGGAGAGAAGAGGAAGAGTAAAGCTCTGAAAAAGGATGCCAGGAGAGATGGCAAAGGATGCTGGTCTCACATTGCCAGAGGAAGTAAAAAGGGCTATGTTTGAATGTCTTGGTCGCTTTCATCAAGAATTGGAGATTCGTTCTAAGGCAATGGATCAAATTCTGTCAATCTTCACTATTATTCAGCCAAACACTTTGGTTGTTGCAACAGAAGAAGAACTTCGGAAGTATATTCCAAATTTGATTCAGATTTTCGATGAATTCTCTGATGAAGATATCAATGTGGAAATTGGACGACTTCGGAGGCATTTGGAAGCTGCCAAAATCAGCGTTGAAGAGGCAAAGAAATGGACAGCATTGCAGTTTCTGGAGTTTATTGTGAAATGAGATTTTTGTGAATCTTTGCCAAGCTTGTCACTGTGTTTGAGATTCTTTTTGACTGTCTGTGTCTATTGCTTCATGTGAAAGAAGTTTTTCCAAATTGAAATTAATAAAAAATTTCTTTCGCTCGACCATGAGTCAGACAAGATTGACAAATCTGGCTTTACTTTCAAATGAACATGAATATGCAAAGAAGATGAATTTTGATGAGGTCATTGATCAATTTGCAGAAATTAAGGCTCGAAAGCAGAGACTGTGAATCCTCTCTATTTACCTTTGAAGAATAGGCTGAGCGTTGAGACTGGATTTCCTGTTTTTTGTATAAAATAAAATGCAGTATTACCTGTTCACTGAATTTTTAATGTCCTGCATTTTTCTTATGACAGTACTGTACTGTTTAAAAATCTACTTGCAAACATAATATATTTTTCTGTGTGTTTAAATTTTAAAATTATTTATGGGGGGTGCCAAAGGAAGGATCCGCCTCGGGTGCCAAATACTTTAGGTACGCCCCTGGGCAGCATATAGCCTAGCGCCGGCCCTGCTCCATAAATAATATCAGATCACGCATGGCGCCGTTTTCATGAAACACCAGAGGCTGAAAATCAGCCACGACACAGTTGACCAGCATTTTAGTTATCATTTCTGCACGCATAGCTGAGCACGGTCGTGAGACCGATGAGAAGACAAACTGTGTTATAGCAGTTTGTCCCTGCGTAGCAATTTCTCTGATTGCCCTTTCCTTCACAGTGCTTCTGTCGATCCTCCTCCCAGAAGCATCCCTGCATGATAGATCTACAATATCAGATGAGGTGGCAGAGGCAGGTGGTGAAAGCGAATGGCACTTTTGTAAATGGTAAATCAGTGTTCCGTTTCCACCTGTGAATGACAACATTTTGTTGCAGTGATTGCATCTCACTTTTTTAGATTGGACATGCTTCTTATAATGGTTCCAGATCCACAATGGAGCCATTTTACCTTTGATTCTTCAAATAAAGTGATAAAATTACAATTGACACCACAAAAAATATTATGAACTGCAAATTTTATAGAAACTGAGGACACCGATTCACTATAATCCGCTGACAGAAAGCAATATTAATTCCACTGACAGAAAACAGAATATTAATTAAGACTGCGACCTTAACACACACACGTCACAAAACTCACTCACAAAATGAAGATTCACCAGAGTTGGCGTGAGGCTAATGGCAAAGCAGCAGCGTTGCCAAATTTACGACAAAGGGCCCATAACGACATCTGCGCGCCGAAAGTGGAACTCGTAAATAAATAATTATTGTACAAGAATTGCGACGATTTGTGCATTTTATAAGAATTTATTGAAATAAGTGATTTTAACAGAAATTAACCGGTTGAAAATTTTTAACCAGTTAACCGCTCCCAACCCTGTTTTCACTGCCCTACCGAGAGAAGTAAGGAATCTACAGCACACCAACCTGAATAACTTCAAGAACCAGCTGGACAGATTCCTGTGCAAAGTCCCTGACCAGCCATACGTGGCTGGCTACGAGGGCAGAAGGAGATCAGACGGCAATTCCCTCCTTCAACAAATCCCGCAAATGAGGCGTGAAGCTGCAGAGGGGTTGACCGCAGGTCGATCCTGAACCGCCGTTCGAACTCACACACAAAGTAAATATATATATATATATATAATATATATATATATATATATATATAAGCAAGGAACCAAAGGGAAACCGAAAATGAAACACGAGTGTAAGCGCTTTTGTGATATATTCACATCTTCAGGGACAAGGGAGAGATAGGCAGAATTTACAAAGTACACGAGTTTAAATACACAAGCGAAAAATTCCCCAATGGGCAACTCAATCTAAAAACATAATCATCAAACCAATCTAAAACTTCCCAAATAGACAACTTAATCTAAAGGCTACTAAAATATCGCATACATAAAAAACTATATAAAAGAAATTATACAATTAAAATGTACACATAAAAATTATAAGTTATTAAAAATAATATTTAATTAAAACAGGCAATTAAGTGGCAAGAATGCGGTAGTCTAAAGAAAAAGACGTGGCGCAATCATCGGCACACGCTGCTTCCAGAATACAACCCTCTATTGAGGAAGCGAAAAATTCCCCAATAGGCAACTCAATCTAAAAACATAATCTAAAAACAATCTAAAACTTCCCTAATAGATGAATTAATCTAAAGACTACTAAAATATCGAATACATAAAAAACTATATAAAAGAAATTATACAATTAAAGTGTACACATAAAAATGATAACAGTTATTAAAAATAATATTTATTTAATTAAAACAAGCAATTAAGTGGCAAGAATGCGTTAGTCCAAGGAAAAAAGACGTGGCGCAATCATCGACACGAGTTGCTTCCAGAATATTCCACCACCTTTCTGGCAATGTATGAATCTAATTTGTAAAGGCCAGGACTAATATTAAGAACATAATCAAAATTATTCTTGATCACACTCGATTCAATTATATTTCTACTAACAAAAGATTTACTAAAAATTAATTTGGAGGCATTTTTCCAGTCAATGGGATGGTTAGTATCTCTTACATGAATGAAAATGGCGTTAGATTCCTGGCCAGTTCTTATGCTGTATTTATGCTGCTTAATACCTAATTCTAGGGTCTTGCCAGTTTGACCAATGTAAAATTTATTACATATTGTGCATGGAATTTTATATACACAGCCCTGTTCATTTAAAGGAGAGTTTTTAATCAATATATTCTTAATTACATCTAAATTTCTGAACGCGATATTTACGTTAAAAGTCCTCAGCAATTTCGGCAGTTCAAGGAAATTTTTGTTTGAAAGATGAGAGGTCATAGACAGGAGGAAAGATGGATTCAAGAAGATTGCTCCAGAGTTGACCGGTTGAGTAAATGAAAGATTGAAAATACCGATTAACCCACCATACACTAGAGAGTTGGACAGAAAAGGAATGAGAATGTGTCGAAAGTTGGGTACTGCATACTACTGCAAGCTCTCCTTAAAGTAGGAGATATGCAGTTAGAGAGTTCAAAGGAGCAATGTCCGTTATAATAGCGACAGTAAAGAGATATTGAGGCAACATTGCGACGAAGAGAGAGGGATTGAAAACAGTCAATAAGAGGCGGGGAACTGATGAGACGAAAAGCCTTTGATTCCACCCGGTTAAGTAGAGCTCTGTGGGTTGAGCCCAGTGTCGTAACAAGGGCGAGGCGAGTGAGGCACTTGCCTCGGGTGCGCAAAGCTGAGGGGCGCAGAAAAACTATATGAAATATGTATTTCCTATCCCAAGCACGCCATGCCATTAGGGAAAGGGCGCATTTCTATAAATTTTCAGTACTTTTCAGTACTTTATTTTCTGTTTTCCATGCATATTATTCGATCAGAAGCTTTTCCAAACCGAGCATTGCAAATCAGAAAACAGGATTTAATGACTGGAAAAATTTAAACCGTATTGTAGAACATGAAAATTCAACTAATCATCGGGAAAATTTCTGTAAATGGAAATCCCTACAAAAAAGACTATTGTGCGGACAATGTATCGATGATGCACTACAGAAAGCTATTGAAACTGATAAACAAAAATGGAGACATATTCTGAAAATAGTTCTTGATGCTGTGATGTTTTGTGCCAAAACAATTTACCACTTAGAGGATCGTGTAGTGTTATAGGAATAGGGGGGCGCAATTTTATGATCTTGCCTCGGGCGAAAAATTAGCTAGTTACGAGTTTGGTTGAGCCACCCTACACATGAGAAGCTCATTCCATACAAGGGCGGACAAAACCCCTGTACAGAGACTGCAACTGAGTGGGGTTGAAGAAACTGCGGAGCCGGTACAGCACACTTAACTTCTTAGAAGTTGTTTTAGAAAGGGAGTATATGTGATCTTTCCAGGAAAGATCACAAGAAAAAGAAACACCAAGAATGTTAAGAGAAGAGGAAGGAGTGAATTGTGTATTGTTGAAGACAAGAGGATAGTCGTGTGGAAGATTGTGACGAGTAGACAGGTGAAGAAATCGAGTTTTTGAAGCATTGAAAGCAACAAGGTTTTCTCTGTCCCAGTCAGAAATAGTAGAAAGATTAGATGTCAGGTGCACCATTGCCGTCCTACGTGAATCATGGAGTGACTGTTGGGTTAGGAGGGACACTTTGTGAAACGGGTTGAGAAGTGAAGGGTGGAATCATCAGCATGTAGTGTATGCACCTCGTAACCTTGTAGTAATTCCGTGCGTTGGGCTTTCTTCGTACAAAGGTCAAGCTGGGGGAACGAATGTTAACCTTCTTGGTATCTTCATCCCTGTGAAACAGTAATTTGGGAATGATTTTTTAACCAACTTTTTCACACTTTTAAGTATACTTCAGTCTTGAAAGGGTTAATTTCATAAACTCTTGCACCAATAGTCGGGGGAGTCTATTGTTACCTGATTACCAGATGAGAGCACAAAATATTAAAGAAAATGGAAAATCAAAATTTTATGGTAAACTGAAATAACTATAACTGCTTATATTTTATACCGAACTGCGCTACTTGTCAGTAAATATTGTTGTTGCAAATTGTACTTTTATGATTTTGAAGCGAAAATCTAGTTCAAGATTTCAAAACATGAATTATGAGCTAAATTTACAAATTTTTTTTTCAACAATCCTAACTTGCACCTGGTGTTAGATGGTTTTACATCAATGAGTCAGATGCCTCGTATTAAGTACGAATATTATGAATGTAACAGTCAATAATTAAGTGACTGCATTTTGTAGATTTGGGTTAGGTTTGAGGCCCTCCCTTTGGAGTTGGACAGGCGTAGGAGAGTGTTTCTTCCTTGAACTCTCCATTTCACCTATTCAGACACACGTGGCTTATCTAGGGATGTCCTAGGCCAATCTAGTTTCCTTTTGAGGGCGTCCATATCTACATCAGTAGATATGAACTATATGATTTAAAGATTTTTGTCCTTTGACTGCACAGACCGTGCATAGAACAAGGAACTTTTCTGGGAAAATTAAATCCACTCCGAATAAGTAATGGTAAATGACAAACACTAGTTTTTTTTCTTTTTCATGATGTTAGCCCAACGTGGGCAACGGGTCACTCCCAAAGAGGCCCCCAAAATATAGTTTCGCTCACCAGCTATCTGCCAAGCAAATAGGATCCGGCTTTGGGACAGGATCTAGGGTTTATTTACCATTACTTATTCGGACGATAGTGGATTTAATTTTCCCAGAAGAGTTCCTCGTTCCATGCATGGTCTGTGTGTAACATAAAAGTTTCTCAGGGGGCCATTCTAAGTTGTATCTTATATATATATATATATATATATATATATATATATATATATATATATATATATATATATATATATATATATATATATATATATATATATATTGCAATAGGTTCTCTTTCTGGAAACCAAAATCGTTGTAAAAAAAATTAATGAAGCCGACATTATTGATATATTTCCATACGTTTTAGAAGCTCACTCTTGTACTCCGATCTTCATGCAGTGGCTACAGAGAAAACAAATATAAATATAGAAAAGTTAAAATATCGACACATTTAAAAGTAGTGTTTGGCAAATATAAAAAATTGAGACTTGTTTCAAACCAATGTATCTCAATTTACACAAAAATTTCATTATCATTTTTCTTACGACATTCCAGTATGGGCCCGTAACAATTATCGTTTTAAAACGTGGTTTCCCAACCTTTTCCGCTGAAACCGTTCTGAAAAACCTGAAAGAAATGAATAAATAAAACATAGAACAAATAGAAGACAGCTGTCAAATAACCAACGCACTAAAATTCCCTATATCCCATCACGACCAAAACGTTAATAAAGAACTCTCAAAAATTTATCAGCAGTTTTCAGCAGAATTTCAGCTATTAAAGATATTGTTGTACACATATGGTTCTGGCCAAATACGAGCAACAGATCGAATACACTATATCATCCGAAGACTGCAGCAGACATTACTTCAGCAGAGAAATGCATATATATATTTGTGTGTGTGTGTGTGTGTGTGTGTGTGCGTGTCCCTGGCTTGTCATAAGAGGCGACTAATAGGGGGTCGGCGGTTGAACTGGGAATCTACCGTCGGTTATTACTTTCCACGAATCCTTCCGGAAGCTTCAGAAGGGGGCGATTAGCTGACGATGGTTCTCGCAGGAAAAGGCGGGTAGGATTTGGTATGTAGAATGTGAGCGGGATAAATACGGAGAGTAAAAGGGAAGGAATGATGGAACTTTAATATATTTAGTCTGTGTGAAATGAACACAAAGGAAATAAGGAATTTGAATGGTATGTAATGAAAAGAATAAGTTTTGGTGTAGGTGAGAAGGAGCATGGAAAAGAAGAAGTGTTGTTTGTGAAAGAGGAACTGTATGAATCTATGAATGAGTGTAAATGAGTGAATTCTATATGTCTGTGAGTAAAGTTTAGAGTATGAAAGGAAAAGGTAAGGGTTTTCTTCGTTTTTCTTTTTCTTTTTGTGTGTGTGTGTGTGTGTGTGTGTGTGAGTATACTCCATGCGAGGATGCGACATATGAGATAAGAAAGTGTTTTTAGAGAGAGTTAGGAAATATAACTGGACAGGTGAAGCGTGGGTATAAGGTAATACTGATGGAAGAGATGAATGGAAAGGTTGGAATGTGGCCGGAAGGTGAAGTGTTAGAGCCATTCTGAGTGGAAATGACGAAAGGTTGAAAGCAATGATCTATCCGAGAGTATTCTTTTTATGTAGGAAGGAGGAGTCTAAAGGCGAGCGCCCGCAAAAGTGACCCTTCCACAGAAGACGGAGAGAGCCAAAACCAAGGTCTCCAAGGATCAATGATACCATTTTTCTTTTTTTTTTAATATAAATTTTTAAAAGGTTGTGTAGTGTGTAAGATGCATGTATGTGTAGTGAGGAATAGAGGGAGAAGTGTGTGTTTGAGAGCATGCTGGACTGCTGGACAGGGTAGAGGAGACGCGGAAAAAGATCAGCTAAAGAGGACAGTGACGAGAGAAACGGGAATTCCAGCACTCCCTGACTCCTGTCTAACATCCAACCCGGAGTACTCCCCTATCGACTGGTGTCTACAATCTCCTGCTACGTAGATCTATGACGTATACTCAGTTCTGTTATTAATTTTTAGCGTATACGTATATTATTGTATCAAATGGTCAATTGCAACAATTACACGCATTCATTCATATTTCCATATTTACTTAGTATTATGCCACGTGTTAACAATTACTAGTGGTGCACCGATTAATCGGTATCGGCACCTTGCATGCCGATTAATCGGCCATGCAATGTATTTTCCTAATATCGGCATGCCAGGTGCCGATACCGATTAATCGGTGCACTACTAACAATTACAACACTCCGAGTGAGATCTCATTGTATATGAAGTTCTGGTGTGAATAGCCCTTGTGGGTTGAAAGCACCATAAACTAAACAAACCGAACCAAGTACTGTATATGAAGTCGTGGCTCGTCAACTATCGTTCTGTGTCAGAGACTTGATTAAAAGCTATAAAAAATAAAGGAGCAATTGATACTAGCGCAAAAGATGTTTTGTGGAAACTGTTGCTTTTATTACAGTGGTGCATGGAGATAATTTCAAATATACCATATTATTTTGAAGTATTTCCTTTTTCTTCTTTTTAGCGTATACCCCGAACAAAAATTATGAATACACCACTGGTCAAGAAAACTGTGTGCAGAAAATGGTATGTATGTATGCATATATGTAGGTAACTCTTTCTGAAGCACAAGGTTGTACATAAGTATATTTCGTAATGAATGAGTCACATGAGACAAGAAAGAAATTTGATTAATTATATGCTCATTTAGAAAAGAATCGTGATGAATGTGCGTGACGTAAAAGTATAAAAGATTTGAGTGGTGGGCTTTCAGATCATACGATTGTTCTCTGTAAGTTGAGATTGTGTCGTGGCTTCTGAGAAAGAATGATGAAAGAAGATCAACTGGGGAGAGGACACGTTGAAAATAGAAAGGCTGAAAGCTGTGAAAAAATATGAGAGAACCAATCAGCAATCACCAGCTCTTTGCCTTTTATTTATCAATGATCTATTAAATCGGACTTCCTGTCCTATCTAGTATCCACGCCCATGCCGATAATTCCACTCTTCACTTCTCCACCCGCTTCAAAAAGCGTCCCTCTCAACAGTTACTCAACAGTCAACTATCTCTGAATGGGGCAGAGAAAACCTTGTTGCTTTAAATGCCTCAAAAACTCGGTTCCTTCATCTGTCTACTCGTCACAATCTTCCGCACGACTATCCCCTTACCTTCAACAATACGGAACTCAATCCTTCCTCTTCTCTTAACATTCTTGGTGTTTCCTGTTATTGTGACCTTTCCTGGAAAGATTATATAACTCTCTTTCTAAAACAGCTTCTAAGAGGTTAGGTGTGCTGTACCGGCTCCGCAGTTTCTTCACCCACATTCAGTTCCTGTCTCCGTATAGGGGTCTTGTCCGCCCCTGTATGGAGTCCGTTTCTTATGTGTGAGGTGGCTCAACCCACACAGCTCTGATTAACCGGATGGAATCAAAGACTTTTCGTTTCATCAATTCCCCGCCTCATCTTCAATCCCTCTCTCTTCGCTGCAATGTTGCCTCACTCTCGCTTTAATATCGCTATCCTAACGGATACTGCTCTTCTGAACTCTCTGACTACATACCTCCTCCTTTAATTCAGGAGAGTACGCAGTACCCAACTTTCGACACATTCTTGTTAACCTTGTTGCTGTTCCGTGCGTTGGTCTCTCTTCACACGAAGGTCAAGCTGGTGGCCCCGCCTCTAGGTCTGACTTGGTGGAGGAGCGAGTTGCTTTCTTGCGCTCTCCACCGTACATAACCAGGTACACCCGGCTCATCTGGTACCGTCCTGAGCCAGGCATCGTCTTCTCTTGAAGACTTCAACTTTGACTCTTGTAACGTTTCTGAGGTCCTTTGGAAGCTGGTTAGAAAGTCTTGGCCCCCTGACAACCAAGCTATTTTACTTCATTGTTGAGAAGGTCCCTTGCCGGGCCTTTAATTTGGGAACACTACACATTCTGCCTTTCCTATTTTCCAGTGTTGTTTGAATGGTAATTGGGTTTAGTTTTAGGTTTCCATATGTAGATTATGGTGTACCTCTCTCTTCTTCTTTCCAGGGAGTACAGATTTAGTTTACATAGTCTTTTCCAGTACAGTAGTTGAGTTCTTTGCAGCCATCAATCTTGGTTGTGAAATGTCTCTGCGTTTCTTCTAGTTTATTAATTTCTTCCTTTCTATATGGGGACGTCAAAACTGAGCAGTATTCAAGTTTTGGTATAATCAGTGTTTTTAGCAGGGGAATCATTACTGTCCTGTGCCTTCTTTTGAACGTTCTTAGTACCTGTCCCACGACTCTTTTTGCTTTATTTATCGCTATCTGATTTTGTGCTTCGAATTTCGCATCAACGGTCATTATTACCCCCAGATCGATCGCTTTCGTGCTTCTCTGAATTTCCTGTCTATCTGGAGCGTAATATGCAGTCTGTTTAAGTTCCTCTTTTCTACCATATCTCAAGAGCTGAAATTTCTCGGCGTTAAATGTCATGTTGTTGTCTTCTGACCATTTGTATATTTTGTTCGTGTCCCTCTGCAAGGCCTCCACTTCATTTACATCGCTGGTTTTTCTGCTGATCTTTGTATCATCTGCAAAGGATGTTACTATACTGTTGCGGTTTACTCTGCTGCCTATGTCTGTTAGCATGATAGTGAACAGGAGTGGGGCAAAATCTGTGTATATGACATCGTAGTTGTCATTGCCTTCCAGTGTTATAATGTTATAATGTTTCAGACCAACAAAGACCCTAGGATCCACTCATGGCTGGTCTACCTAACTGTGTTTGTAATTGTGTATTGTGCATGTCCTCTGTGGTGGCGGAGAGGACCTACAATTTTACGTGGGTTCCGAACCACAAAGCCTTAATTTTACTACCTTAAACTATACCCAATCTATCAACATATGCGTCTAATCGATTTTTAAACATGTTTATAGACGTGCTACTAATTACCCTACTTCTACCGGCAAACTATTCCACCTATTTACTATTCTATGCGTAAAAACGTTTTTGCCAACTGCTGTCTCGAACCTTCTACTTGTCATCTTACACCCGTTATTTCTAGTCCTATTATATTGAGATATTTCGGAAAAGCTATCTCTATCTCTATCTACGTTATCAAACCGATTCATAATTTTGAAAATCTGGATTAGATCACCCCTTAGCCTCCTCGTCTCGGGTGTAATCAATTTTAACTCCTTAAGCCTATCCTCGTACGACTTCGACCTAAGCGACGGAATCATCTTAGTTGTTCGTCTTTGAACTCTTTCGATTTTGTCTATATCTTTTCGCATATACAGATTCCAAAATTGGATCGCGTACTCCAAATGGGGTCTAACAAGTGATTTATAAAGAGGAACAATAATATCGCGCGATTTGTACTAAAAATTCCGAGCTATAAAACCTACCTAGCACTTTGTTCGCTTTATTGACCGCTGCTGTACTTTGTTTCGCTACTTTTAAGTCACCAGTGACTATAACTCCTAAATATTTTTCCTGCTCTACGCTTGCTAACTCCTTCCCTGACATACTATACGCAAAATTACCGTTACGCGAACCTATATGTAAAATTTTGCACTTATCGACGTTAAATCTCATTTGCCATGTGACTGATCAATCAACGATTTTATTCAGATCTTCCTGGATTTTACCTCTATCTTCATCATTAATCGCCCTACCACCCAGCTTCGTGACATCCGCAAACTTTGACACTGTACTGACTAGGCCGACATATAAATTGTTAATATATATAAGAAAAAGCAAGGAGCCCAATACAGAACCCTGAGGAACGTCGCTCGCTAGATTAGCCCAACATGACTCCGCTCCATCAACGACCACCCTCGTTTCCTACCTCGCAACCACTCTTCTATCCAATTTATTACTACACCCCTGATTCCATGAGCCTTAGTTTTTTTCAATGAGTCTTTTGTGCGGTACCCTTGCACCAGGGTAGCAGTAACGGCGCCTACGACGAGGGCTTCCCCCACAGAATTTCTCGAGCTTCCCTCGAACAATGGAATCGCCAACGAATCGTATTTCCGGTTCATCAGCATCTTCGAAACCTAAAACAGAAAACTTATTGTTTGTTATTACTGGTAGACAAGTCTTAGGTTTTCTCAATGGGGCTCCATTACGCACTTGAACGAAGGGGTGGGAACTAGGGGAAGAGAGAGGGCTATTAGTACTATTTATATTATTAGTAGAAACTGAGGCAGGAGGTGGTCGTAACTGGTCTCAAGGGATTCTAATTTTGCCGTCAGGAGCATCACGCTTTCTTCAAGCCTCACTCTGGCCTCCCTCCCACGTTCTAACTCGTTCCTCAGGACTTCCATGCTTGAGCACCACCTGCAAACTAAACTCTTCATTATTATTAGCCATTGTAAACGCGTAAGCGGCAAATTTCCCTTCACAGCGACTGCAAGTACTTGACAGGGGTGCCATGCTCTTAATTAATAAAAAATAAAAAAACGAGCGTTTGGAAATTAATAAATCACAACGTAGGTCTACCGCGTGCTTATTGTGCCGTCACCTGCGCAAGCCAGCAAAAATGTTCTTGAAACGCAGAAACAGGTTCTTGTAACAAATTTATACTAAATGAATATATACTTAATTAAGCTACCGACGAAAGATCTGTAAAAGAAAAAGTATTAATAAAACTTATCTGTCCGCTATTCGACCAACTTTTTTCTTTCCTTTTTTTCCTTTTTCCCGCAGTGGATGACCACACTCTACTTGATCCCCGTAGCAAGGGAAAATGAACCTTATGAAACCTCGTTTTCTAATACATTTGAAAAACAAAGAAGGCAAACAAGGGAAATTCAACCTTATGAAACCTCGTTTTCTAATAGATTCGAAAAACAAACAAGGCAAACAAGGGAATTTCAACCCTATGAAACCTCGTTTTCTAATAGATTCGGAAAACAAACAAGGCAAGCCCCGTGCACTAGCCCCATGCATCTAGAATATTGGTGTAGTGTTCTATTAGTTGTGATAGGCATGATCTACCTGATCGGAATCCGTGCTGATTTTCGTTGAATCTTTCCGGTGTCTCCAAAAAATCATAAATTTTCCCTCTAACTATTCTTTCAAATACTTTGGTGAGGTGGGACGTGAATGACACTGGCAATGACATTCTCATTCCTTTTCTGTCCAACTTTTTAGCACAAGGGTTAAGGTATTTTCAGTCTTTCATCTCCTCAACCAGTCAACTCTGGAACAATCTTCCTCAATCCATTTTTTCCCTTATGACCTCCAATCTTTTAAACGTAGTGTATCTCGAAAACCCTGTACCTTAATTTTGGCTCTATTCTTTTGCGGACAATCGCCCTTGGCCCCTTCTTGCATAAAAAAAAATTGGTAAAGAAAGGACATTGTTTCGCCTGCTATATGCGGATGATATTGGGTTGATTGTCATAAGGGAAGATTTGCAGATGTTAAATGAAGCATATGTGAATGTTTGTAAAGGCGGATGTTAAGTACGAATGTCGGTAAGAGTAAGATGATGGTGTGTGAAAGGAATGGCAATACAAGGTGTGAAGTATATCTAGATGAAATAACGTTAGAGGTGGTGAATGATTTTAAGTGTTGTTGTGAGCGTGGTAAGGAGCCGTTCAAAAATTACTTAACGCTATTTTTGCTAAAACATGACACCCCCACCCCCCTGTAACGTTCTGTAACGTTCGAGGTGTGGGGTGGGGGAAGTGTTACATAACATCTTAGGGGGTGTCTGGTCTAGCGTTACAGAACGTTCCTGGAGGATCTGGGGTGTCAAGTTTTAGAAAAATAGTGTTACGTATGTAATTTTTGAACGGCCCCTTGGCCTAAGCAAGAATGATACATGTAAAATTGAAGTAAATGAGAGAGTTCAAACAGGAAGAAGAGTATATGGAGCTGCGAGAGAACTGATAAGAGAGAAACGGTTATCTATGAATGCCGCAAGAGGAATCCATGGATGCTTGTGCCAACTTTGTTATAGGGAAATGACAGTGGCGTAGCGAACGGGGGCGGTAGGGGGGCCATGGCTCCCGGGCACAGGACTCGGGGGAGGGCGCCGGCCTGACCATATTTTGCATTAATATTTGAAACGTTGACCTTGACCTTTGAAGTATTTAGCATAATATTGCGCGATGAAGATACAGTATGTAAATCACTAACTGTTGTCTTTTCCTGCTAACTGACATTAATTTCCAAGGTGTTTGATGCATTGGGAATTTTTGCTACGATTTTTACAAAGTTGTGTTATCATAAATAAAAGTGAAAAAAAATATTTTCTTATGCATTCCACAGTGGAGTATTACGTTGTGCAGGGCATTTTTGTCGTTTTAAGTCTAACCTAACAACCTAACACCCCTGTTTCACTTCCATTTGACTTATTTTTCTTTTTCACAAGATCGGAAATGGAAGAAGGGGTTAAAAGGGGGAAGCGCAAATGGAAAGGGGGCGCAAATGGAAGCAATGGCCCCCGGGGGTCGGAGACCCACGCTATGCCACTGCGAAATGATATATGATGTGGGATGTACACGAGAGGACCAGCATAAGAACAGTTGAACTGGATAGCATGGAATGTACAGTAAATGTAAGAAATAGGATTGATGAAGTGAGAAATTAAAAAGTGAGGCGAAGGTGTGGTGTGGTCAAGTCCTTTGGAGCGAGAAAAGATGAGTTTGTTTAGATGGTTTGGTCATGTGTGGTCATGTGTGGTCGTATGGTGAACAAGGTGCACATAATATGCACGAGAGGAAGACCGTATAGAAGGTGGTTTGACGGTGGGAAAGAATTTGTTTCAAAATGAGGTATGGAGTGGGAGGAGGCGATGAAAATGGTAAGAGGGTGTGGAGAAGGTGGGTGTATAAATGTTTTATGAGAGGCTGGGAAAACTGCTGTCCCCTAGTATGAAGAACAAAGTGGGTATAGGAGAGACGACTGCAACTTGGATCTTGGAGAGATCCAAAGCATGAACCATATATATATATATATATATACCAATCTCAACTCTCCAAAACATCATAACGTCTGCCAACAAAAAAATAGCGCAGTCTATCTACGCATCAGAAAAACAAAACACGACAAAGACTTGAAACACGCAAGAGTTATAATGAGTGGACCGCAATATAGCAACCGCATAATTTATGAAACAGACTTTATAACAGAGGCAGCATCGAATTAATTTGCCAAACAGGAAATCGAGAAAATATAATTCAAAGTAATTTTCAATTCTATGAATAAAACGTATTTAAAATACATAATCAACTCTTTAAAATAGTATCTCATAGTATCGACATATAGAAATTAATTCAAGTTCTTCACTATTTAGCGAAAATGTATTCGTTATGATGAAATGATGCTATAACAAATTTTTATTCATTTTTCATGCTATGATATATATATAAATATATATGCGCCTCGGTGGTGTAGTAGTTAGCATCGCTGACTACGACTCCATCGGACCCGGGTTTGATTCCTGGTGACGCCAGGCGGCGTGCAGCTAACCCAGCTGTTCATCCTTCCACACAGTAAAAATTGACTGGCGGATAAATGGGTACCCTGGGTAGCCTAGTGGTTAAGATGCTGAGTTGCTGATCGGGAAGTTGGGAGATCGAGTCCGTGCAAGGACTTTGTAATTTCTGACCACCCGTGGTGGGTCGTCGTTCGGATTCCACGTTAAGCTGTAGCGCTAAGGTGGAGCAACAAGCTTGACCTTCATCAGAATGAACAGTTCGGGCGGAAGCAAAACCAAGGTTAACCAAGGTGTGTGTGTGTGTGTGTGTGTGTCCTCGTTAGACCCGAGACAACAGTAATTGAAAATTTGAAAAAACAATTGTGGGTAATTGTTTAGACACATGTACGGAATACAACAATGTAACACTATATTTTATGGTAATTTTCTGGAAAATTCGGTGTACAGTACACTGTACATTGTTACGAGGTAAAATGAAAATGAAAAGGTTTATTGGCAGACTATACTCCATAAAAATTACTAACTTAATTCATAAACATTAACAAAGCAAACCCATTATTTTTTTTTAAATAAGTAATGCGTGTCGAAAAATAAAGGAAACCGGGAAAATATAGAACCCACCTTCAATACAATGCCGCGTCGATGCCGTTACGCACGACAGTCATAATTTTATTGTCGTATCTGAAGGAATTGTGTACAACAATTTCAAGGGAATTCAAGGGAACTCAGTGTTTGGAGCACGATCATATTGTACAGAGGACCTCCCGATCCACCATTGTATAGGTTCTCAGTTCCTTGTTTTCCGCCAACTTGTGCATGTGTTTTTCCACAAGTTTGAAATTTTACACGTTATTTGGAACCATGTCAGATTTGTTTTTTTCAGGATGGAAGGGAAGTGTAAGCGGTAACGAAAATATGAGGATGAAAACAGAACTTTCCTACCTAAATGGGAAAGCACGAATGTTTTGTTGAACGCACTGGGAGACCTATGTGCGTGATCAGTAGGGCGGCTCGTTTTTACACTTTTTTCGATATTTGATTGGGGGTAGTGCGGAAAAGTTGCGATTTGGAGAGAAAATAAAGTGTGTAAAATTTTTTTTGATCTACGTCAATACCTTCCGGTGGCGGCGAGTCCTTAAAAATCGAAAAATAGGCCTAAAAAAACAACAAATTTATATAATTTTATATAATTTTTATATAATGTTCATTGTTCAATGACTGCTATTAATTTATTCAAGCCTATAATAGTGTTCTCAGGGTTGTTTGCACAGAAATATACCGGAATTAACATTTGTATAACATCTTGTTAAAACTTGCTTTAAATCAATATTTTGGATATTTTAACGGCTAAGACGCCACCGGAAGTTATTAACAGATTGTGCTGAAATTTTTATTGTTTATTTTGTAAGTCTTTAAAACCATTTTCCAATCTACCCCGTTTGGCCTATTTTTCGATTTTTAAGGACTCGCCGCCACCGGAAGGTATTGACGTAGATCAAAAAAATTTTACACACTTTATTTTCTCTCCAAATCGCAACTTTTCCGCACTACCCCCAATCAAATATCGAAAAAAGTGTAAAAACGAGCCGCCCTAGTGATCAGTCTTTCAATTGTGATCAGTCTTTCCTTGTGAACAGACGTGTTTTATCGAGTGTCCAGTGTTACCATTTGAATAAGTGGTTTTCGTTGAAGTTTTAAAAAAAAAATAGTGTTTGGTGCATTCTTAACTAAATTACTTCGTGTTACTAATCATTCATTAACGAATATATTTCATTTATTGACTTTATTCATTACTATATTATTTGATTAAATCAAGGCCAGTGCACGTGGCTTGCCTTGTTTGTTTCCTGAATCTATTACTAACCGAGGTTTCAAAAGGTTGAAATTCCCTTGTTTTGCCTTTTTTGTTTTTCAAATCTATCAGAAAACGTGCTTTCATAAGGTTCATTTTCCTTTCCTTCAGGGGATTAAGTAGAGTGTGGTCACCCACCGTGGGAAAAAGGAAAAACGGAAAGAAAACAGTCGGTCGAATAGCGAACAGATAAGTTTTAGTAGTACTTTTTCATTTACAGAGCTTTCGTCGGTAGCTTAATTATATTTCATTTAGTATAAATTTGTGTTACAAGAACCTGTTTCTGCGTTTCAGGAACATTTTTGCGGGTTTGCGCTGGTGACGGCACAATAAGCACGCGGTAGACCTACGTTGTAATTTATTAATTTCCAAACGCTCGTTTTTTTGTTTTTGTTTTTTAATTTGTTTTTTGTTTTTTAACTAATTAAGAGCATGGCACCCCCGTCAAGTACTTGCAGTCGCTGTGAAGGGAAATTTGCCGCTTACGCGTTTACAATGGCTAATAATAATGAAGTTAGTTTGCAGGTGGTGCTCAAGCATGGAAGTCCTGAGGAACTAGTTAGAACGTGAGACGGAGGCCAGAGTGAGACTTGAAGAAAGCGTGATGCTCCTGACGGCAAAATTAGAATCCCTTGAGACTCCAGTTACGACCCCTCCTGCCTCAGTTTCTACTAATAATATAAATAGTACTAATAGCCCTCTCTCTTCCCCTAGTTCCCAACCCTTCGTTCGAGTGCGTAATGGAGCCCCATTGAGGAAACCTAAGACTTGTCTACCAGTAATAACAAACAATATGTTTTCTGGTTTAGGTTTCGAAGATGCTGATGAACCGGAAATACGATTCGTTGGCGATTCCATTGTTCGAGGGCAGCTCGAGGAATTCTGTGGGAGAAACCCTCGTCGTAGGCGCCGTTATTGCTGTCCTGGTGCAAGGGTGGAGGATATAACTAATAGTGTTGACCATTTCACAGACATACCGCCGAGGACACAACGTATGTTATTCATGTCGGTACTAATAACGTTTTAAATTCTAGATCGGAAGAACTGCTGGCTAGGTACAGGGACTTACTAGAGCGACTAAAGGAAAAACACTAATAAGATTGTTTTAACAGGTATACTTCCTCGAATTATCCAACGTAACGATTTCTACAGCAAGGCGACCTATATTAACAATAACCTAAAGTCTCTTTGCCAACAGGAAGGAGTGCATTTTGCGAATTTTTGGGACAGTTTCTACGGCAGGAGGGACTTGTTCCTCGGAGATGGACTTCATCTTAATGACGTTGGAGCTGCGCGTTTAGGAAGACTATTTCATAATACTGTCTCTTCTTTTCAGGCTGCCGTAACTCGAACGTCCCAACGTAAATTCCACAAATTTCCCCTGCGCTCGCGAAGGTGTTGCAATTACAAACAATTTGAAGGTTCTATCCTTAAATGCTCGTAGCCTACGAAATAAAATAAACGATTTTTTTCTTTAATTGCTTGTAAAGACTGATTTAATTGCGATAAATGAATCGTGGCTTAGCACTGACACGTGACTTTGTAGGGGAGTATCAAATTAGAGGTTATAGACTTTTTGTTAAAAACAGAATAGGTAGGCGAGGAGGCGGTGTTATGTTATATATCAAGGATAATATTGCGAACGTTATAGAAGTAAAGCACACAATTCCAGAACCGATTGATTCGACTATAGCAGAACTTAAATGAACGATTTCAAACTTGTTGCGGTTATATATAAGCCCCCTAATCAAACAGCTGATACGGACGAAGCGTTATATCGTGAACTAAAGAGAATAATAGGTAGTGAGCAGGCTTTAGTTATGGGTGACTTTAATTGCGCCAACGTGAATTACGATACAATGCAGGGAGACGCGGAAGATAATCGTTTAGTTAATTTTCTCGAGGATAGCGTTCTTATTCAAAAGGTTGGGGAACCTACGAGGTTGGACAGTATTTTATATTTAGTAATAACTACGGATGATAGGCTAATTACTGATCGTCAAGTAATAGAACCGTTAAGCAATAGCGATCACAATATGGTAGAGTTTGTCCTCTCAGTAATCACTTGAAACCAGCTAACTCGACTAAAATTCCTAACTTCCAGCACGCAGACTTTTGTAAATTTCGAAATAAATTGTCACACGTCAATTGGGAAAACGTAATGGGGAACTCCAACGCAAAACTAATGTGGGAATCGTTTGAAACAGTATTTAGGACTATAAATGAGGAATGTGTACCGTACAAAATTAAGCGTGCGAAAGTAAACAACAAGCCCTTGTGGTTTACTTCTAGAGTAGGAGACATTATAAAGAGTAGAGATAGGGCTTATAGGCTACATAAGTGCGATAAAGACAATTTGTGGTTTCGAAACAACTACATATCTCTAAGGCGTGAAGCGAAAAGTGTAATAAAAAAGTCCAAGCGCGAATTTGAAATCTCCATAGCTCGTGACGGTAAAGAAAACCCCAAGCGATTCTTTCAATACGTCAACAATAGAAATCCAGTAAAAAGTGTCTTGGGGCCGTTGAAAAATGTTAACGGAGATCTAGTTTCTGAAAACAAGGAAATGGCTACCTTGCTAAACGAATTTTTTACGTCAGTTTTTACTATAGAAGATGTAACGAATATCCCTACGGTCATAGACATAATACCTTTTGATAATGGTAATATTTTGGATAATATTGTGGTTAGTGAAGGGTAGGTAATGCGCTATATTGATAAAATGAAAACGCGTAAATCACCCGGGCCGGATTCCATATATCCCATACAACTAAAAGAATTAAAAGATAGCATTGTTGTGCCGCTAACAAAGATTTTTAATGCGTCTGTTTCTGAGGGGTGCGTACCAGATAATTTCAAGTTAGCAAACGTAACACCTATCTTTAAGAAAGGTGATAAAGGTGCGGCGGGAAATTATAGACCAATCAGTTTAACGTCTGTTGTAGGTAAGCTACTGGAATCAATAATTAGGGATCGTATAGTCGAAAACTTAGAATTGCATAACTTAGTTAGAAATACGCAGCACGGTTTTAGGCGAAACAAAGCTTGCTTAACTAATCTTTTAGAATTTTTTCTAAACCGGGCGGTTGATGTAGTGTATTTAGATTTTCAAAAAGCGTTTGACACCGTACTGCACAAAAGACTCATTGAAAAAACTAAGGCTCATGGAATCAGGGGTGTAGTAATAAATTGGATAGAAGAGTGGTTGCGAGGTAGGAAACAGAGGGTGGTCGTGGTTTTATTCATCATATATATATATATATATATATATATATATATTATAACTGCAATGACCACGCAGTATATTAATGTATAGAAACGACGTAAGTATAGAGGAGTGTTCTGCACACGAGGCAGAGAAATAACGAACAAATGAAAAATGAGGTGACCGCCCGGGAATCGAACCCAGGATCTTCCGATTGCCGGTCAGATATGCTACCACTACACCACGGGCCTCGATCAGTCATAAGTCTTAATTCTCCTACATAGGGCAGAAACCAATGCCTTGAGAGGGCACCCTCGCAAATCGTGAATATGTACATTTAACTGCAATGACCACGCAGTATATTAATGTATAGAAACGACGTAAGTATAGAGGAGTGTTCTGCACACGAGGAAGAGAAATAACGAACAAATGAAAAATGAGGTGACCGCCCGGGAATCGAACCCAGGATCTTCCGATTGCCGGTCAGATATGCTACCACTACACCACGGACCTCGATCAGTCATAAGTCTTAATTCTCCTACATAGGGCAGAAACCAATGCCTTGAGAGGGCACCCTCGCAAATCGTGAATATGTACATTTAACTGCAATGACCACGCAGTATATCAAGGCATTGGTTTCTGCCCTATGTAGGAGAATTAAGACTTATGACTGATCGAGGCCCGTGGTGTAGTGGTAGCATATCTGACCGGCAATCGGAAGATCCTGGGTTCGATTCCCGGGCGGTCACCTCATTTTTCATTTGTTCGTTATTTCTCTTCCTCGTGTGCAGAACACTCCTCTATACTTACGTCGTTTCTATACATTAATATACTGCGTGGTCATTGCAGTTAAATGTACATATTCACGATGTGCGAGGGTGCCCTCTCAAGGCATTGGTTTCTGCCCTATGTAGGAGAATTAAGACTTATGACTGATCGAGGCCCGTGGTATAGTGGTAGCATATCTGACCGGCAATCGGAAGATCCTGGGTTCGATTCCCGGGCGGTCACCTCATTTTTCATTTGTTCGTTATTTCTCTTCCTCGTGTGCAGAACACTCCTCTATACTTACGTCGTATCTATACATTAATATACTGCGTGGTCATTGCAGTTAAATGTACATATTCACGATTTGTGAGGGTGCCCTCTCAAGGCATTGGTTTCTGCCCTATGTAGGAGAATTAAGACTTATGACTGATCGAGGCCCGTGGTGTAGTGGTAGCATATCTGACCGGCAATCGGAAGATCCTGGGTTCGATTCCCGGGCGGTCACCTCATTTTTCATTTGTTCGTTATTTCTCTTCCTCGTGTGCAGAACACTCCTCTATACTTACGTCGTTTCTATACATATATATATATATAATTTTTTTTTTAAATATGCTTTTCTGTACTCAGTAAAATAATTATTACGAGAACATTACCATTTATATATTTATTATGTGGCATAAAATATGTAGGTTCTTTCTCTCTGATCATAGACAGTTAGAACTGGTGTAATTGATTTTTCCAACTTATATAAAACATAAAATAATGAAAATGAAAAGGTTTATTGGGAGACTATATAGTCCATATGACAAATATTATTAATACAATGACAGTTCACATACTAAGGATAGAAATATATACAATTGATTAAAAATAATACTGCACTGTCGAAGTTAAGTGGAGCTACAGACAGACGTTTTCGTACCAAGAAGTCCATAGCTTAGACTTTAGCGCAGTGGTTCCCAAACTGTGTTCCGCGGAACCCTGGGGTTCCACGGAGGCTTAACGAGGGTTCCGTGACACGTTTTCTAATCAGTCTAATCAGGTCTTAATATTAAGGTCTAATTAAGGTCCTAATATTTATACATAATTTTACCTTGTGGCTTTTTGTTAAATAATATTTTATATTCTTATTCTGACTTGAAATGGCACCATCGTCCATTTGGGATCACTAAATATTTTTCGCTAAAATTAAAATCTGCGAAGTAAATAGAAATAAATTTTCGTTACTCAGCTACTGCAAAAGAGTAATTTGACAGATTTTAATTTTAACGATTTTATAAAAGACGGGTTCTATTAGTACTGTTTTAAAATAAATATCATAAATTCTGTCATAGTATTTAAAAATTGTCATGTTATTTATGACAAATTTTAATATATATATTTTTTTCGTGAGAATTTAACTGTAATTAATTTTGAGCAATATGTTTTCGCTAAAATTTAAATTTTCTAAGTTGCCAGTTGATTTGATGTGCACTTGTTTCGTTATTAATTGTGAACCAATCAGTCAGTATAACTATAGCCGTCGGCGTGGTGCACTGTCAAGTTAATTTCTGATAGGCTTTATTTACTTGTGTTTTCAGTGTAAAAATTTGTATTGTGTTCATCACTAAAATCTGTAAGTTTTGTTGCTCAATAAATATTTTACAGCTCTAAGTCTAATATATATATATATATATATATATATATATATATATATATATATATATATATTTGGAATTGGGGTTCCGTGAAATAAAAACAAGTCTGTAAGGGTTCCGACAGTTAGTAAAGTTTGGGAACCACTGCTTTAGAGGATAAATGGCAGGACTCATGGATAGCTTGGATGATCGGGTTGGTTGATTTTTTAATTCTTTGCATTAGACTGTGTTGAGCACGTCTTGTTACCTCCGGGAAGCTCGGGACATTGCGGGTAGCAAACATTTGCGAAGCTGAGCATCTCGGGGGTAATTTATGTAAGAGTCTAAAAGACCCGTTGTACAGCAAATTTAGAGTTCTGCCAGAACCTTTTTTATAATTCACCCACAGTTGCTGTCCGTATATATTACTGCAGAAAGTACGAAAGAGAGTGTCTTTAGCTTCACTTGTACAGAATCGAAAGTTCCTTATGGTCATATTCGCTTTAGCACACAGGCTTCGAGATTGTTTTCTTATATCCGAGTCATCACTCAAGGAGCTGGTAATAGTTTGACCCAAATACTTAAACTCTTGTACTTCCTCAATTACTTCACCATTCATTTGAAACCTTATATCAGCTGGCTGATTACAGCTTTTAGGATGAAATTGCATAACCTTAGTTTTTGTAACATTAAAAAGAATATCATGTTTCTGCGAATACACTTCGCAGACGTTTAGTAGCCGATCCAGACCTTTAACAGAGGGACTTATTAACACCATATCATCGGCATAAACTAAGTTATTTATCCTTGTGTTATCTATACAACATCCCACTGTTGCCTCATTAAGTGGCGCAATTAATCCGTCAATATACACATTAAACAGCATAGGGGAGAGCAAGAAGTCTTGTCTCACCCCGCAAGAGGAGCCAAAACACTCGGATAGTACTGTACATTGCCCCACCTAATAGTGAAAGATTGGTGGGAATACCAAAATTTCAATAAATTTAATATGTACATGGGAACCTTCCTGTCTTCTAGTTTTGCAAATAAAATATTGTGGTTCACCCTATCATATGCCTTACTTATATCAAGAAAACAGCTATAAATGGTTGAATTACTGTCAATGTATTTAGATATTTTCTTTAAGTACATAGATACACAGGTCAGTTGAGTGGGACCTTTTAAAGCCAAACTGATTAGGAGATGAAATCATTTAATCGGAGTAACAAGTTTTTCTAGTAGTTTCGAGAAGCAGGAAGCGACAGCAATAGGCCTGTAATTATTGCCTGACAGAATGTCTCCGTACTTATTTTTGACCAGGGGCAAGATATATACCCTCATGAACTCTGCAGGGACATAGCTATGAGCAAGCATGGCTGATAGGAGCAATGATATATGCAGACATACTAGGTCATTTGCATATTTTAAGTGCTCATTCGACGAGTCATCTACCCCTGACGCAGAACCAGTCTTTAACTCTTTAATTAACCTCTTTACTTCAGAAAATTATATCAAAATATTTTCCCTTGTCCCTCCCACAATCGTTTCGCTGCAATCTATCTTAAGATTATCCCCACTCACACTGTTAAGAATGTTAGAGTAGTGGTTTTTCCACAGCTTTGCAATTCCATCCTCCCCCGGCACCCCATCGATTGTCGGAGGGAGGACATTTTTGACACCCGTTTGATTCTTAACAAATTTCCAAAATTTGTTATTATCGTTATTTATGCGAGCTTCACAGGCTTTTGATGCTCGAATAGACTCTTCTTCCTGTTTACATCGCCTTATACTGACCCCGACTTCTACACATATTCATGTATACTGGTCCTAATCTGGGTCTACCATGAAAGCACCACAAATCATAGGCGTCTTTCGATTCACTCTTCAGGGGGGCAATAAAATCATTCTATCCAGGAATAACCTTAGTATGATAGTTGTAAGATTTAATCAGGGGGCTTCCTGCTTCTCTTAACAGGGATATTATCTTACTATAATACCTATCTATGAGGTTACAGTGAGAATCATTTGAGCAAATACAAGAGGTAAGGATAAGTGTCTCGACTGCTCCGATGTTAATATGCAGCACAAACTAAAATATAAAGAAAGGACAGAACGTTTTTTTTTATGACTTAGAAGAATTGCAACTTGCCCGTAGTGATTCCCGTCCAAGTGATTCTTCATTATAAACGTATGAACAGGTATTATATATAGCGATGTAGCAACATACCAAGAGTCGCAGAAAGCCCTTCGATTAAATATAATTGTTATACTGAAATTATTCCTGGACTGAATAATTTTATTGCTCCTCCGAAAAGGGAATCAAAAATGTCTAAGATTTATAGTAGACCAAGAATAGAACCAATTTATATGAACTAAGCCTATAATAATGGAACGTCCTTGGGCAGGGCCAATGAAAACACTTGGATTTTAATATTTGAAATTAAGAGTCTGATTATAGAGTTAATGACAAGCTCTTCTCCAGGCTAAGACTTATCAAATAAACCTTGGAGTGTGCTAACGACGTGGTGACTCTTCGCAGCTTTTTTTTTCTCTCTCTCAGCCACACTAGCTCATAATTATATTCCTATAAAATTTATAAAGGTATATACTGTATATCATACTTCTGTGTAAATAGACGCCTTCGAAAATTAAAATTAGAAATTGAATACAAAAAAGATGTGGTTTGAATCAGTGGCGTACTAAGGGGGGGTGCGAGGGGGGCGGTCCGCCCCAGGTGACAGCCAGGAAGGGGGTGCCATCGGGAGAGTTGAAATACCAGTACAAGTTTTCAAACCAAATGAAAAATTCTCCAAAGTAAGAAAAAAAATTAAAAATGTTCAAACTATTACAACGGCTTAATGTTAATTTCCACTAGAAAATAAATTTTTATTTTTATTGGCAATACGAAATTTACAAACGAAAAATTAAATATTTGATAAAAATTACATCGAAAGGCGAACGTTTGTTGACGTTTTAGTCATCAGTTTGTTGAGCATAGCCAGCTGGCTGCAACTGACATTCAAAGTTTTGTTCACTTGACACTGTGACTCCACATACATGAGGTATGTTTCATTAAATAATTATGATAAAGCATAAAGTGCTGGTGTTTATAACAATATCATGGTACTTATACCAGTGTCCAGTAATTTTTGACAATGTGGTATCATAGTGATGTTTAAGTGTTTATAAATGCATCGTCGTGATGTTATAATACCCGGTAAATGCATCGTCGTGATGTTATAGAAACTCATGTTTATGAATGGTGGTCCCTGTGACTACTGGTTATCAGTAAAAAGACAGGAAAGTCGCACTTTGCACTAAACTTTAGACTTGACTTTTTTCCTACAACCATGACTACTGAAGTAACGATGTGTATGACTGAGTTTTTTATGATGACTATGTGGTGATCTTACGATGGTGGTGGTGATATGACTGCATGATTTTTTTTAATGCAACTACATGGTGATGTTAAGACAGAGAGGGTGATGATGTGACTGCTTGGAGATGTGTTAATGCTTACATGCTTAATATAGTAAACACCGTTTCAGATTTACATCAACAACTACAGTACTATTCTATATTGAATTAGTACTAATGCTTATTGGCTTAGTCAAGTTCAACAATTTTTCAATGTCCAGTGTAGTATCATTGTATATTTATTATGTTGTTAATGCTTACTGCTTATTAAATAATGATATCAATTATAATAGCTAGCGTTATACCATACTATATTGAATTAGTGTCAATGCATTGGCATCGATAACACTGGTATACATATGAAATTTTTTGTCTGCTGTGAGGGTTTTTTCAACTCATATTATATAATTCGACCATGCTGAATTCAAAAATGACATTGGTTTTCCTCAATCAGGTCAGGTTTTTTCTCTATTGGCCATTTATTATAAGTCCAATTTTATCCCCAAATTTATTGATTTTTTTAGCTTAAACACTGTAGATACGAGTAATATTATAAGAACACTCGTGAAAAATGAAAACATTGTGTGAATAAATACTTTTATTCATACAATGAATATGGAAAAAAGTTTATTGAGGAAGGAAGGAAGTTTTTTTGGCTTCAAACACCAGCAATAGTCCGCCAGCATATTGATATCCCAGTTTCCCTGGTACCTCTCTTCCATTATTTTGATATCTTGGTGAAATCGTTCACCCTGTTCCTCACTATAATCCCCGCAATTTTCAGGAAAATAGTCCAAGTGGGACCACAAAAAGTGCATTTTTATGGACATGCGCGACCCATGAGCTTTGAAAGCTTCCATCAAGTTTTCGACAACGGACTCGTATTCTGGACTTCTACGCTTGCCAAGAAAATCAGTGACAACTGATTTGAATGCCTGCCAGGCATTCTTCTCAGTTGGAGTCATTGCGTTTTCGAACTGAGTATCCTTGATCAAAGTTCGAATTTGAGGACCATCAAAAACCCCAGCATTTAGTTTAGCATCAGATATATGAGGAAATTTACTCTCGAGATGTCGGAATGCTGAACCCTCCTTATTCATTGATTTGATGAAATTTTTCATCAAGCCCAGCTTAATATGAAGTGGTGGGAGCAAAATTTTTGTTGGTGGTACAAGGGGCACTGAAACGACATTATGCGACCCAGGTTCAAAATTCTCTCTGGATGCCCATTCACGCTGTGCATAGTGCTTCTCATCCGCTCGGCTATCCCATTTGCAGAGGAAACATGGGTATTTCATGTATCCCCCTTGCATTCCAATACAAATGCCACAATCTGAAAAAAAATGAAAATATTTAAAGAATTTAGAGAATTTGTTCTATCAGATAAAAAAATCTATGCATTGGACTGTATCACTTCTGTGGGGAAGTTAAGTGTTCTTATACGCTCTCAAATAACCTTTGGAAAAACAACATAGTCAATAGCAATAGTTTACTTATGATATTAGTATTACCTTCAAATCTCCACAGATCCTCCAGTTATGTTGGTCGTATACGAGAGCATCCAGTAAAATTTTCATGTTATCGTAGCTCTCAGTAAGTTGTACGGAATGTGCTACAGGGACTGATGCAACCCTATTCCCAATGTTGAGAAGTACTGCTTTCAAACTTCGTTTAGACGAGTCTATAAATAGCCTCCATTCTGATGCGTTATATGGCAGGCCCAAGGATTCGATTAGCCCCTCAACATTGCAGCAGTACACTAAGGAAGAGGTATTTTCGTGCACTGCAAAAAACTTGCGGAATTCTTCCTCTCGTTTCCTATACCAGGAGAATGTTGTTCCCGGAGCCAGCAAGTTGTCCTCTCGAAGTCGTGAGCCCAAGATCTCGGCAGCTAATTTGGAAAGTCCTAAATCCCTGGTAAGATCATTAAGTTTGGCCTGGTTGAGAGGCCTCGGCTCATTTGAAGTGGTATTTTGAGGTGTATATACGACTGGGACTGGTCATTGGCATTGGTCATTGATTCATCATCAGAATCATCGAAGTCCAGGGTTTGAGGTGGGTCGGGTATTGGAATTCCAGGACCATGGGGTACAGGTCTCATAGCAGAAGGAATGTCAGGGTATACAACAATGTGTTTATTCTTCTTGTTAACTCCTGAAAATAGAAACACAGAAACATGGATATAAAACTTGCATATGAAATAGAAGAAGCATTCAGACAGTGGCGGCTCGTGAGGGAAGGCTGCGGTCTGTAAGATATGAAATAGGTCGATGGAGTCTGTATATTTTCTTTCTTTTTCATTCATATTGTCCCTTCGGGGACAATATGAATGAAAAAGAAAGAAAATATACAATCATTGTATATGTAAATGTAACTTGTATAACAATATGTATGTGTAAATGTATTTTCTATAACAATATGTATATGTAAATGTATGATTACCATTATGGTGAATATTATGCTATATATGGTGAATATTACATTATGGTGAATATTATGTCAAGTTTCATACGAGGATTTCAAAATATTTAAGAAAAATAAATTTATAAGCCCACCTTGGATATTTGTCATGCAGAAATAGCAATCTGTCACGTGATCCTTTCCTTCTCTCCAAATCATGGGAATTCCAAAAGGCAAAGATTTCGCTCTGCCTTTGCTCCATCTTCTCAAATTTTCAATGCACGTCTTGCAGCACATATGAGGGGCGAAATTTTTGTCCTGGTCCCCTAGCTTAATTCCAAAGTATGCTCTATACATTGTCTTCACAAATTTAGTGATTTGGGACTGGTTATTTGGCATGGTAACCGTCCCACATATGTAGCAGAATCTATTGGGATCATTTTTACACGCTCTATTCATTATGAAATATTTTATCTATATGCCTGAAAAGTAAAAAAAGATATTATACAAGTGAAACAAGTGATGATAGATGTTACTGTCCCAATTCCGCTTTGACAAAATCACGAAAAATTCTATTTTACTTATGAGGCCATAGCCGGATAACCTGAGCTGATTGAGAAAAACGGATTGCAGATTCGAAATCAGCAGGAAAACCTCTATAATTGTCTCTGCTTGTCTGGGTTGATAATCTGATAACTCAATGGGTATCTAGTTGGAAAAAGTTTGAGAACCACTTGTTTGAAGCTTTTCTGTTGTAATAATTTTTTTTTACTTCTTTATTTACTGGATATACTGTTAATTTTCATTTTGTCGGTGGTCTACTTATTTGTGAGTAATGCTCATAGTTTTCTGCTTTTTTAGGAGTCGTGTTTGCACTTATGTTCGTGCTTTATACCTTTTGATTTTAAAATTTTGCAGAAAACATCCACTATGAAGCGAAATCGACGCAGTGGATTCCAACAAAGAAAAATGAAGAAGGCAAGAGAAGAGGTGGCTCAGGCAATGTCCGGATCAATTTTGAAGTATGTGACGCCTTCAACATCAAGTGCAATAGGAGAAAGTCCTGAAGATATTCAGCCTGGTGAATCTGAAGGGCAAATACAAGAAGCATCTTCACAAGAGGATTCTAATGAGAGAGAGCAAGGATTGGAGGATGGCAATTCATCTTCTAAAAGCAGTGAAACTGATGAAGAGGAAGGAGACGCCAGCAGAAGTCCACACCAACAGGAGGAAGACTCTGATATAGAAGAGGAGACGGATAGAGTTTCAATTTATTCTGATGTCGCTGCTTGGTCAATCCCGGTTCCAAATGACTTGAGGGTTGAATCTTATTGAATGTGACAAAGTTGAAGTAAAGGAATCATTCTTGGGCTTCTTCCCTATTGCCGGAAAGACTGCTGCTGAGCTCACAGGGGATATCCTGAGACATCTGGAGAGAGATGGCCTGGACATAAACCTGTGCCGTGGTCAAGGATATGACAACGCTGCAACTATGGCTGGGATTCATGGTGTTCAGTCAAAGATCAGAGAGATTAATCCCAAGGCTTTGTTTGTGCCTTTTGCAAATCATTCTCTGAACCTTTGCGGAGTGCACTCATTTGGAAGCGTTTCTTCATGAGTGACTTTTTTTGGAACCTTGGAGAGAGTCTATTCCCTCTTTTCAGTCTCAATTCATCGATGGGAAGGTGCTGATGGAGAATGTAGGCATGACAGTCAAAAGACCTTCCCAGACAAGATGGAGTGCTCATTATGACGCTGTGAAACCAGTGAAGGCAAATTTTGAAAAGCTGACCTCAACCCTTGAAGTACTGTGCGATCCTAAAGAAAATGTGGACACAAGAGGATCAGCTCAGATTTTGCTGTCTGCTGTATGTGATTTCTCTTTTTTGAGTTACCTTTCTTTCTGGTGTGAAGTCCTGGAAGAAATTAATCTCACACAAAAGTATTTGCAAACAGTTGGAACCAGCCTTGAAAAGTGCATTGTGAAGCTCCAAGCTCCAAAACTGTTCCTTGAAGATCAGCGCAATGATATTGTGGAGTAAAACTCCGAAAAATGATGCCAGGAGAGATGGCAAAGGATGCTGGTCTCACATTGCCAGAGGAAGTACAAAGGGCTATGTTTGAATGTCTTGATCGCTTTCATCAAGAATTGGAGATTCGTTCTAAGGCAATGGATCAAATTCTGTCAATCTTCGCTGTTATTCAGCCAAACACTTTGGTTGTTGCAACAGAAGAAGAACTTCGGAAGTATATTTCAAATTTGACTCAGATTTTCGATGAATTCTCTGATGAAGATATCAGTGTGGAAATTGGACGACTTCGGAGGCATTTGGAAGCTGCCAAAATCAGTGTTGAAGAGGCAAAGAAATGGACAGCATTGCAGTTTCTGGAGTTTATTGTGAAATGGGATTTTTGTGAATCTTTGCCAAGCTTGTCACTGTATTTGAGATTCTTTTTGACTCTCTGTGTGTCCAGAGATGGGCAGTAACGCGTTACATGTAACGACGTTACGTAACGAACGTTACAAAAGTAATGAGTAACGGTAACGCCTCAAAGATTTTCAAATGTATCAATGTAACGGTAACGCTTTGCACATTATTTATCAATGTAACGGATTTTTTCGTTACTCGTTACTCGATACTTGAATTTGATAACATTGCCATTCCATTCATGAGGACTATTAAATGCAATTCACTATTCCGTGTTAGTGGAAACAACTAAATTTATATTTTCTAGGTATCTTCATCTTTCCCAAAAATCATTGGGGTGCCAATTATGCGCAATATATCGTTCTTAAGAGAACAACATTTATGTAGTCAATAATAGTAGTTATTAGAATTTATGTGGTATGGCTGCCATTTGTAAGTTTATCTGTAGTTTCAAAATACGTGTGAAGGCACATAAACAAATATAAAATGTAACTAGTTACTCGTAACGTCGTTATATGTATCGAGTAACGGTAACGCTTTAAGGATTTTCAAAAGTAACGATGTAACGGTAACGCCGAGTACATTTTCGACGTGTAACGAGTAACGGTAATGCCGCCCAATTTAATGTAACGGTGCCCATCACTGTGTGTGTCTATTGCTTCATGTGAAAGAAGTTTTTGCAAATTGAAATTGATAAAAATTGATAAAAATTGATAAAAAATTGATAAAAATTACTTTTGAAGAGTAGGCTGAAGCTCAGCCTATTCTTCAAAGGTAAATAGAGAGGATTCACGCTCAGCCGCTGAGCGTTGAGACTGGATTTCCTGTGTTTTTTGTATAAAATAAAATGCAGTATTACCTGTTCACTGAATTTTTAATGTCCTGCATTTTTCTTATTTCCAAATTGCTTATAACAGTACTGTACTGTTTAAAAATCTACTTGCAAACATAATATATTTTTCTGTGTGTTTAAATTTTAAAATTATTTATGGGGAGTGCCAAAGGAAGGATCCGCCTCGGGTGCCAAATACTTTAGGTACGCCCCTGGTTTGAATAATTCTAATTATGCATGTATGTTTTATGTTTTAATAAACTATAAAATCACTCGTAACTAGTTTCAGTAATTAGTATTTCATACAAAAGTTGATGTACGGTATGTTTCACAGTGTTTGCATATATGCTTTTTTTTTTTGCGTGTGCGTCTATGGTTCCAATACTAATTTTAAACTGTTTATACTTATCCTGAATGTTGTTTCATTCAGTGAAGAGATGGTAAAGAGATCGTTTGGTGCAAACAAACAAAACTCTAACAATATCCTATTTTTCTATAAACTAAAATATCAGGGCATGGTAAATGGTATGGTAAATAGGAAATATATATATATATATATATATATATATATATATATTATTCACATCATTGTTATAGTTATTTACTACTATTTATTACTCTTGTAATGTGTACGTGACTTTTATTTTATTTGGTTTTATATATACTAAATATTATTCCAGGTCTGGAACATTAGCTTCCTTTTTTTACAGATTTAGGCCCCTAAATGTTTAGGATTTCAGTGATTAACACCAAAATAAAAGTAATAAGGAGAAATTTCTGAGCCTGAAAAGATTCACTCTGTCCAAAGCCGAAGAGTCTCAACGAAAAAAATTTTATCATTGCAGAGTTTCGACTATTCATATTTTGTAGTCCCAAAATAAAGAATAATCGCTTGAGTATTGTTTCAGCTGCATAAGCTTTTCGGATCTTTTCCGTTTGACTGCCGCCATTGAAACATAATTAAACTTTTTGTATTCTTTATAAGGCTAACTAACAAAAATATCACGACCTAACCTAACCAATCGTCAAGGTCGTACAGTTGACCTAACGATTGGTTAGGTTAGGTCGTGATATTTTCGTTAGTTAGCCTTATAAGGCTAAGTAAAGAAGGCTGGGTGCACTCACCTCTTATGTTTCAATGGCGGCAGTCAAACGGAAAAGATCCAGCTTTTCCAATAAGTAGCATTTTAAGGTTGTACAATGAAATAACTTCAAATAGTGATTTCTATTATAAGATGTGCACTGAGATTTTTTTTAGTGAAACCCTGATCCAGTAATTAATTTTATTTTAAAACACCAAAATATAAAAATGTTTTCCTTAGAGACACTTCCTGCCTTGGATTAGGGAAACCTCTTTAACTTTAGGACCAGAAATTTCAACTACCTTCGCGTCAATTTTTTGTACGTTATCCTGAACAAGTTTAACACTATTGTTTAATTTACCCAGGCAACTCGAAGTACTATTAAGTTAACTTCCCTTTAAATTATTCTCAATACTTGAAACCTTTTTATTAGGTAATTATATTAAAATTAAGTTCACTTCCCTTCAATATTTGGATCACCTGAAGATCAGGACCCCCAGCCTTCTTTAGTTAGCCTTATAAGGCTAACTAACGAAAATATCACGACCTAACCTAACCAATCGTTAGGTCAGCTGTACGCCCTTCACGAATGGTTAGGTTAGGTCGTTATCTTTTCGTTAGTTAGCCTTATAAAGCTAACTAAAGAAGGCTGAGGGCCCTGATCTTCAGGTGATCCCAATATTTTCTCAATATCTGAAAACTTTTTGTTGATTACATTAAGATTTTTTGCACGTCAATATTAACTTTTTTAATCACATTATTTGGAATTAATTTCTTTCATCAAATTCTTAAATAAACACTTCTTTGACTCCTCAAACTTATCATCATTACTTTAAATTGCAAAATGTACAAACACCATTTCCGCTTATATGATTATTCACGTAAATATCTCGCGTAAATTCGAACGCGCAGAAATTGCACGGATGCTTCGTGTACGACAATTTTAAGACAAGTATGAAATAAAAAATTGTTGCCCAGAATATAAATCTGCTTCAACATACTAAAACCCACTGCAGATGAAAATGTTACATATATAATTGCACGAGGCCCCTCCTTGCACCAGCAACCACATACTCCCAGGCCGCTGACAATCTTTCGTTGAAATTCAGCCAGCAGCATCAACAATAAGAAACAATGCTCTGCAACCAACGAAGACGAAGAGTTACAGCCCATCCAGCAATGAATTCCTTGTCATCCGTCTCTTCGTCAACATTTCCAACAGTTCCTGGAGGTAAGAGTGTTTTTGCGTCTACACTGACCTCTAGCTTCTCACGGACGCCTTCTACTCAAAGTAGGATATGCATAGCTCAAGAGAACATGGGCACTGGATTCCATTTCGTAATTTTATGGCTCGGTAGAACGCGTCTACTGCTAGCTCATTTGCTTGCCTTTGCTCGCTGAAGAGGAACTCCCTCCAGCAGAAAAGGTAGTGAAATCGAAACACGTTGCGGGGACCCGCGAAGAAGATTGGGGTCTTTTGCAATAGAATATGCCTTGGAAAAAGAGGCAAATTTCACATTATCAAAGGGCGTATAAAAAACAATGCATTTTCAATCTTTTTCAAATTACTCTTCAATCTTCACCGACAAAACTCCGTTCCTCTCTGCCTCACTCGACTCATATCTGCTTTGCCTCGCTTCACCAACTACTTTCGCTTCACTCGAACCCCGTACATTCGACCTTCTATTCTCACTTCTCATCCAACACAAACTTCATCATTGTTGCAAGCCCGCAACTTTTCCAATCGTCACGCAACCTTTTCAAACGATGCTCACTTCCACACTTGCCGCTGTAATCTTCTCAGCCCCACAACGCCAATTCCAAAACGCTTCCAAATCTTTTGTTTGTATAACGCTTTTACTCTTCTTGTACCTAATTTGTTCTGTTAATTTGACTATTATATAATAGAAACTTAATTCAAATATTACTTTACTTTTTCTTCCACTTTGGAATTATTTATAGTATATATGCACCTCGGTGGTGTAGTGGTTAGCGTCGCTGACTACGAATCCATCGGTCCCGGGATCGAGACCCGGTGATAGCACCCGGCGCGCAGCAAAACCCAGCTGTTCATCTTTCCACACAATAAAAGCAAGTGGTTGGTGGTTGGTAGATAAATGGGTACCCTTGGTGGCTTAGTGGTTAAGACGCTGGGCTGCTGCTGGTGTGGCGTGGTTCGGATTCCACGTTAAACTGTAGGTCTAAGGTGGAATGAAAAGCTTGACCTTCGTCAGAGTGAACAATTCGGGCGGAAGCAAAACCAAAGGTTATATACTATATATATATATATATATATATATATATATATATATATATATACAGGGTGGGCCGTAAGTTTCCATACATAGGAAAATTTAAACGTTTGTTTTTATGTTTCAGATACCCTAAGAATATGCGTTTGTAAGATCTTGTTTACTGATGAAGCAAATTTTTACGTCAATGGAGAGGTTAATCGGCAAAACATACGTTATTGGAGTAATGCTAACCCTAACTGGCTGAGTCCGACGAAGATGCAAGGTGCCGGTAAAGTGATGGTGTGGGCCGGATATGGGGTGACAGAATTATTGGACCAATTTTTGTCAGTGGAAATCTTAATGCCGAAAGGTATCTTAACATGTTGCAAGAAGAGATTTTCCCATCCCTGCTAAACGAGGAAGGTAACTTCCCAGTTTACTTCCAGCAAGATGGAGCTCCACCTCATTATGGTCTTCACGTGCGTCGGTATTTGGATCAGCAGCAGTTTCCGGATGCTTGGATTGGTCGGCGTGGTCCTGTGGAGTGGCCTCCCAGATCCCCAGATCTCACCCCCTTGATTTCTATCTTTGGGGGCACTTGAAGGCCATGGTGTATCAGGAAAAGATACGAGACATAAATCATCTAAAGGAACGTATCACCAACGCCATTACAAGCATAACGTCAACTGTGCTAATGCGTGTTCATCAACAGTGGGGAACACGTATTGAAATGTGTTTTCAAAACAATGGCAACCATGTAGAGCATATTATATAAATAAAAATGGTTGTCCATAAAAAAATGTTTATTTTTCCTATGTATGGAAACTTACGGCCCACCCTGTATATATATATTATATATATATATATATATATATATATATATATATATGAAGTCCATGGTGTAGTGGTTATCGCGTCTGACCGGCAATCGGAAGATCCCGGGTTCGATTCCCAGGTGGTACTTCATTTTTTCATTTGTTGTTTTCTCTTTCTCGTCTTGCGCGGAATATCTCCTATACAAGCGTCGTTCTTTACGATATATATATATACATAAAACATACGACTTTATTAACCTTAATTAAACAACATGTTCATTGCAACCGCCAGTTTTTTCTAACACAATATTCAACCTGACACAAATGTTTGACATAATTTTTTAAATAGCTCAGTTCGAATGTTGTTGATTACCTCATAGATTTTGGTCTTTAGGTATTCAAATGTCTTGAACTTGGTAGAATAGTTCCTGTCTTTTATATAACCCCACAAAAAAAGTCAGGGGGCGTGAAGCCAGGTGAGTATGGAAGCCATTCCATCAAAGAGTTGCGAGTTTCACAAGTACTGTGTGGAGGTACGTCATCCTGCTGAAACAACTGTGAATCTGGGGTAAAGCGGTTATGGGCGGCCTTACTAGGTTCTAATAGTCTATTGGTAGTGGTATCGTCTTCTCCTAATTTGACGAATTTCGAAGAAATTAGGAAAAGCTAGCTATTGCTTTAAATATGAAACGGTAAAAGGACCGGTTTAATATACAATATTTATTAGTTATTAAGTAGTGAAAGATTAGAACTGTATAGGTATATGCATATAGGCATATGCGAATTAAAAAAACCAATCTGTTACAGTGCGTTCGAAAAGTCTCTCCGCAGTGCTATGTTAAACGCATAGGAAATTGAAAAATTACAAAGTTTTCATTCAACGATGATTTAGTGATTTTATTACATAACCTTTTGGTTTTACAGCATGTGTCGAAAGTGTTTTCCACCATTTTGCAGACACAGAGCAACTCGTCTACACTTGTTGTCAAACACTTTTTTTAAAGTGTTGGTTGAATGCGGAGAGACTTTTCGAACGCACTGTATCATCTTTGATAAAACGTTTTACAATGTAATACTACAAATACGATATCAGATCAATAACTGAAGATGACGATGGCTGGTGTCGTTGGAGATAGTGAAAAACAATGTGTAGTAGACTCAATTCGAGCAAATGCCTATCGAGAAGCGATGGAAGCAGGTGCGACATTCATCAGTCAGAAGTGGTTTGCCCAAAACCTTTATTGCGGTGAAAGAGGAGTGACTGCCAATTCAAAGAAGAGATACGACTCGTGCTTTACAAAATTTGGCGAAGGCAAGCCCGAAAAACTGTCGTACGAGAGCAAAGACATTGTGACTGAAAGCAGTGGCGAAGCTGCACTTAAGTTGCCAGAATCATCTTAAAAAGGCGAAAGAAGGCCGTTGTCCAGTCAACGATTCAACGATATCGCACGATGCAAGGATTGAAGCCTTTCCACGTGATCCTAAAGCCAATGATATCACCTACAAGCACTGAGAATCGATTTTGGTTTTGTGATTATCCGCGTTTGTGGTATGAAGATGACTTCATGCACCTGGCACCAAATGATAAATTCTTCGTTTGGGCTGTTCGCCGGCCAAATTATCAAAATGACAGAGTGTGGTCACTTTCCTTAGAAGATACTGAAGACCATGATCACATAATCATTATCAACAGCTTTGCAAAAAACCTTGTTTCATTGGGATATTCATTTGCTTCATCGCTGTCAAAATGGTGCGGGTAATCAAAAAAGAAGGCACGTCATGGGATGGTGCATATTATCGGCAGACTATTACAGAAAGTGCCATTTCATTTCTTTCGGCTCCACAAAAAGTAATAGACACCTCGAAAGTCGTTTATCTTCATGATAGTGCCACATGGCACCATGCAAATGCCACCTAACGACTTTTGAGAGACTCTGGGATTGATTTCTTTGATCGGATTCAATGGCCAGGAAATTTCCCTAATCTGAACGGAGCAGAGCACTTTGGAACGATTTTGAATGACAAAGTGGAAGAGAAGATACTACAGGAGCTTGGTCTCAACAGATATTTTCAAGAGGTCCTTCTTCAACACATTAAAACTATTCTCCAAGAGCTGGAGCATGACAGAGATTTGTTTGAATGTTTGCTGAAATCATACCCTGAACGTCTGAAGGCTGTGCATGATGGTAATGACAAGCATAAGAGATATTGATGCGTTTTTGTATTCAGTTCGAATAAAGCTTTCAAGTGTTATACTAATTTTTGTCGTATCTTTGTTTACTTTGGTTTGTACCCCATAGCAAAAGGTTATGCACAACCATGTATGTTATGTTGTATCAAACATTAAAACAACGCAAAACTACTCGGCATACAAATTTCTTTAATAGACTATATATATATATATATATATATATATATATATATATATATATATATACAGGGTGGGCGGAAAGTAGCTCCCTATTTTGGATTGGTAAAAAAATACGTATATTATCCATTTATTTCAGAAGAAATAATATGAAAAGGTAGGCATACATGGTAGGTTTTCTCTAAAATTCAATGTGGGCTCCAACTCTTTCCACCAGCTTCTGGAGCCGCCCAGGAATGGCGTCCACTGACTTTAGCAGGAACTCCGGCGGGATGGAGGACATGACTTCCCGAATTCGGTCCTCCAGTTCTTCCAATGTCCTCGGTTTGGTGCGGTAGACTTCTTCCTTTACCCACCCCCAAAGAAAGAAGTCGCACGGTGTCAAGTCGGGGCTCCTGGCTGGCCATTGATGTGGACCACGACGACCCATCCAACGCCCAGGGAAGTGGGCATCCAGCCACTCACGGACAACAAGAGCGAAGTGCGGAGGGGCGCCATCTTGCATAAATATCAGATCGTCGATGTTCTCCCATGTGCTGACAACCGGCCAGACCTCGTTTCGCAACATAGCAAGGTACCGCTCAGCATTCATGGTGTTGCGCAGAAGGAACGGGCCCACAACCTGATCTGAGGTCATACCACACCACACCGTTACACTGAACCGATTCTGCCGTTTTTCTGCGGTAATCATGGGATCCTCTCCTGCCCAGTAGTGGCAATTGTGGCGGTTGACAAAGCCTCCGACGTGGAACACCGCCTCGTCACTCCAGAGGATGTTGCGGAAGAGATGGGGCCAGTCTTCATGCCAAGCCAGCATGATTTCCCCGAACTCCATGCGAATGTCGCAGTCCTCGTCCGAGAGAGATTGGCAGTAATGCGGCTTCCACGCACGCCAGTTCAGCTCCTTCTTCAGCACAGTTCGCACTGAGTAGCGGGAGAGTCCACTTTCCCGAGCTGCCTGGCGAGTTGACTTTCGTGGACTCCGTGCGAACATTTCCTGAACTGCCTGCACCGTCTCCTGGGCCCTGGATGTCGAAGGGCGACCACATCTTCGAACATCTGCCACAGACCCCGTGGTCATGAGCTTCGAGTGGCAGTTCTTGATTGTTTTCGGGTCTACTTGGGCACACGTGGTCCGTGAATGGCCCGCCACCATCTTTGAACTCGAACGACAGATTGCCAAACTTCGTACCGTGCCGCCAACTGGGCACGCTCCTGCAGTGTTAAACGCTCAGCCATGTTACCCTTCAATCTGGAAAAAAAAAAAAAATGAACGTTACAATTGTACCACTTTAGAGAACACAAAGAGAACACTTTAGAGAAAAAAAGATTACCGTTACAATTGTACCACTTTAGAGAACACACCATAACAATATAACAATACAATCACAATTTATACATAATTTATATGTAATTTAAATTAGGGAGCTACTTTCCGCCCACCCTGTATATATATATATATATATATATATATAGTGTTCCTAATTTGAAGGCCCGACAAGGGACTTCTTCAACATTGAAGTGAAGGAAAATAGCTTGGTTGTCAGGGGGCCAAGACTTTTTAACCAGCTTCCAAAGGACCTCAGAAACGTTACAGGGGTCAAAGTTGAAGTTTTCAAGAGAAGACTAGATGCCTGGCTGAGGAGGGTACTAGATGAGCCGGGTTGTACCTGGCTATGTACGGTGGAGAGCGCAAGAAAGCAATTCGCTCCTCCACCAAGCCAGGCCTAGAGGCGGGGCCACCAGCTTGACCTTCGTGTGAAGAGAGACCAACCTACGGAACACCAACGAGGTTAACGAGGTGTATATATAACTTGGTTACCTTGGTTTTGCTTCCTCCCGAATTGTTCACTCTGACGTCAAGCTTGTCACTTCATCTTAAACCTACAGTTTAACGTGGAATCCAAACCACGTTCAGCCAGCAGCCCAGCGTCTTAACCACTAGGCTACCCAGGGTAGCCATTTATCTACCAACCATTTTTTTTTATGGAAGGGTGAACAGCTGGGTTTTGCTGCGCGCCGCCTGCCGTCACTGGGTCTCGAATCTCGATCCCGTAGCCGATGGATTCGTAGTCAGCGACGCTAACCATTACACCACCGAGGCGCACACGTGTGTATATATGTATATATATATATATTATATAATATATATTATATATATATATATATATATATAGACAGACAGACAGAGAGTACAAAAATGTAATGAAATTAAATGTAGATCTACTGTTTCTACATGTGTGTACTTTTAATAGAATGAGTGTGAATGAATGACTTTATATTGGTATACAAAAGGAGAAACTATATTTCAGTTGGTTCATTAAATATTAAATAATAATTATTATTAGAAATTTACTAAACATCGCGTTGTTAAATCTCGTTTTGAACAGCTGGAAACATTTCATTAACGCTTAAAGACGTTTTTATTAAAAGAAAATAATAATTTTAAACCTGATAAAATTAATAAAGGTCTTACGAGATCCTATAAACCATAAATCCAATCATATACACACATACAGGCACTATAATAATAAATTAATTTTTATTTCTATCAGCATTTGTGTAAATAAAACGCGAGAGATAAGGCGCCGCCGAAGAGAGACAGTTGTATGCGTCACAGTTATGTGGTCTGTAAGGCAGACGAGAGAAAGGGGTCGGCTGGATCGCATGACGCCATGTCTCATTGGAGTCTAGCCCGAACAGACCAAACGCCAAACCCACGCGTTTCTCCAACGAGTGCGCGTCTTTTTAAAGTAGAGATTAAGGGAAAATAATAACATGTTCAAACGCATTGGCTATATATTATTTGGTAACTTTATAGCCCTACTTGTATACAGGAAGTTATAGCGTTTATAATTATAATTAGGTTCGTGTTCTTACGAGTAGTAAATGCAAAAAACTTCACTTTTTTTTACGTGAAGGTCAAAATATGAGAATAAAAACCCACTCTAATAGACAGAGTTTATTTCCACGACAGTTTCGACGCCCACTGGCGAACGATATCTAACCTAGGTGCGAATTTCTCAATGGTCTCTGGATTATTTCCTAATCGCCTTTTTTCATTCGTTTTTCGGTTTATAATTTCTGTATAATAAACAACAATGTAATAACCAATGTAATAATAAATTTATAATTTCTGTAATTAATAATTATGCAATATTAAATGTAATAAATTTAATTATAAATGTAATAATTATGTAAAAATAATAGAATCTGTATGTTTAGAACAGGAAGATAGTTTTAAAATTTGTGCGAATGTACTTAATGAAAATGCCCCTCCTGTCTCGAGAGAATGGAATCCAACCTAGGTGCGAATTTCTTAACGGTCGATCCCTGAACTGTTTTTCCCTCTTGTTTTGTTTCATTTGTGTTTCTGTATCCACCCGAGGAGGATGCCAGTGGGCGTCGAAACTGTCGTGGAAATAAACTCTGTCTATTAGAGTGGGTTTTTATTCTCATATCTTACGAGTAGTGTTACCGCGTCTTGTGCGACATATTAGCAATTGCCAGTTTATGTCCATGGATGAACCTCTCCCTTCCTTTGCATCACTGCAATGTTGCAGTATTGCATTTACTTTCCCCTATCCCCGAGACAATCCTAGATATGATTCCTGACCCTTATCTTACCATGCCCCTTCATACGCTGATGGTTGTCATAGCAACCGAAACAAAGTAGAGATGATAAATTATATAGAAATAATAAATACGCTGATCAATTTATTTGTAATATTTTTATTTACTTATTATTTACTTTCCACATTAGCCCACATTGCCCAGAACCGGCAAGTTTCTTTTTCGTGGAACTGTATATCTTCATAAGTTGATCTCAGGTTTACTCATCTACCCGTCGGCATGTTCACACGTCTGTCTGACTCCAAATCTGAGTTATTCATAGGGATTTTACTATTAAATCCTCCGCAAAATACTAAACTATGCTTCATTATGTAATGGCGAGGGTTGTTAACCTCCTTCGGCAACATCTAAAGTCAAATAACGGAGCTACAGATTTACGTGGGATCCGAACCACGGGTCGCTACATAATATGGATGCTGAGGCCGGTCTCCCATCCAACTACTCTCCAGACCCAGTGTCGCTTAACTTCGCTGATCAACGGAAGATAATGTAATGATATTGATGTTTTATCCTAATTCCTGAATAAAAGTGCATTAAACGTTGGCATTCCTGTAGCGCATCTAAAGTTGTTGTACGTTCGTATGTAGTGTTTCTGATGCAACTGTGAATTAGACTTATATAATGCTCATAATTTTTGTTGGTAAAACAAGCGCTCTCTCTCTCTCTCTCTCTCTCTCTCTCTCTCTCTCTCTCTCTTCTCTCTCTCTCTTAATTAACTTTTTTACTTTACCTTGATTACCTGACAAATTATATTTAAAGTGACAACAATGACTTCAAAGTAAAGATACTGTAGTTCACTGGCTTACGCTTACTAATACAAATGCTGATGAACACCGAGTTGAGTATTTGAACAGTTAGATATCGAAGAAAGCTGGAAATATCCTGATTTCTTCCATCCAATATACAGTGTCCACAATGAAAGGTAACAACTTTGAAGCATCATAATTATATATATATGAATGTGTAAATGCTGAAACATGCAGAGATACCACATCATATAACTAAGTACAGAAACTTAGTTATACAACTTCGTTACATGATGTGGTATTTGTGCAAGTTTCAACATTCATACATTCATATATATATAATTATGATGCTTCAAAGTTGTTACCTTTCAATGTGTACAGTGTTTCCTTACACATGGACGAACAAAACCTCGCAAACGTAGAGGTACATCAGTATTCAACTACCATTTTCAAGAGCACATTTAGTAACAATTTGGTATTTTAACTCAAGGCAAAGTGTCGACATTAAAAGTTTTAAAAATCTTGTCATTTCCTCCTTCTTCTTCTTCTTCTTCTTCCTCTACTTATTATTATTATTATTATTATTATTATTTCATAATTGCTGAAGCCTAAAGTTGCACACTCTTAATTGTAAATTCGATGAAATGATAGACTCATAAATTGTAATAAATAAATAAATAATAAAAATTAATAAATAAATTAATAAATAATTAATAAATAAATAAATAAGTCAAACTGCGTGTTCAATTAGAATGTATGAGAGAACCTTTCACTTTGCATCCGATCGAAAGTTGCTCAGAACATGGAAGTCACCGATCAACAATTTTAATCTGAAGAACAGCTGAGACAAACGAATGTAGTCACACGCATTAACATTTTTAAATCAATAACTACCCATAATAAGCCTCAATTAAAATTCTACAAAAACTAATAAACTAAGAAGCTTTCGCGTTTAATTTGCGTAAAGGAAATATAGCATGTTGAAGTGAGAGGAAAAATTCCACAACTGTTTAATGTTTTGCGAGTGGCTCAGGCTTAATTTGGGATCAAAGACGTTCCTTATAAATCCATGATATATTTGGTATAGAGAAAAAAAGGTTAAAAAAGTTCACTACTTATTTGATTTGGATCAAGTAAAGATAAGCACCCCCAACCTTTTTTAATTAGCTTTATAAGGCTAACTAACGAAAATATCACGACCTAACCTAACCAATCGTCAAGGGCGTACAGTTGACCTAACGATTGGTTAGGTTAAGTCGTGATATTTTCGTTAGTTAGCCTTATAAAGCTAACTAAAAAAGGTTTGGGGTGCTTATCTTTACTTGATCCTTTAATTTTATAACTTTTCTTTTGAAGATACAAACATTTTTTTAATTTCTGAGAATTATCAGAAAACCACCATTATTGCTTCACTGAAAGGTCTGATAATAATTGTATGAATTTAAAACTATAAACCTCCCCCTAAAATTAATCCTATCATTAGTGATTATCCATCAAATTTTCATTTCGAACTTACGGAACAAAAAAAATATATATAATTTATCCCTTAAATATATAAATTATATAATTTACAATAATTACATCTAAACAGTTTCACGTTATAAAAATATTTAAATTAGGAAATGGCCTAAGGCACAAATGAATTTAAATTATAATGTAAAGGTCATTTTTAAAACATTCTTAGAGTTACCATCCCAATAAGGATTTACTGTGCGAGACCGTAATTACAGAGCCGTCCACCGTTGCCATCAGTGGTTCCACCGTTGCCGTCAGTGGTAAGATGTAACCAGTAACGTTTGGTTGGGGTCGCAGTGTAATCGCGCCTCCAAACCATTCTAGGAAAAAATGCGTAGTGTTTCCATCGCGTCGCTAATCTGGGCCGAAGGTGGCATTTGGCACTCCCTTGGAGGGAGTCTGCATCCGGATAAAAGGCAGTTGTGGTGCCAGACTGCGATGGAGCTGGCCCAAAACCAATGCTGGAAGAGGTTGTCTTCCGGAGGTCCATAGTTGTTTTAGAATGGAAGTACACTAACCTTATTCTTATCTTTAGTTCAGTCTAGGGGCACTATATATATATATATATATATATATATATATAATATATATATATATATATATTAGAAAATCTGATGTAGTGTACAAATGGCAAATAATTATATAATTAATAAAAATTTCAGCCTCTAACACTTCAAAATGGAAATAATTCCAATTTTCACTATACAAAAAAAAGATTACTAAAGTCTCTCTCTCTCTCTCTCTCTCTCTCTCTCTCTCTCTCTCTCTCTCTCTCTCTCTCTCTCCGCTGGTTTCACTTTCAGTCTCCGCTTTAACCTTAGACATTTGGCTTAATAGCAAAGGACAAAGGTTAGAAGTTTTTTCCTAAAAATTTATGACTTGGAAACTTTCCTTTAAATAAACTCTTCATTTTTCATTTGTAAAAATGACACAAATTAAAACACGCAAAGTCAAACTTTGATAATTTAATTTACTTAAAATCTTTTAATATATATTATATATATATATATATATATATATATATATATATATATATCGAGGGGGAGGGAAGTACAAACGTACCGTACTTACAATTTAATTAATTAAAGAATAAATAAGGAATTAAATTTGGCGAAATAAATGAGACATTTGTTTTGTGAATTCTGATATTAGTCAGTATGAGATATGTTGTGAGCTCCACTTACTGTGGAATATATAAAAAGAGTCGCGATTTCACAAAATCGCTCTTTCGTACAAACCAAATAAGACCGTAAATGCTTAACTGTCTTTGCCATTTGTGATGACCCAAATTTTCAACATTTTACTAAGCGTGTGGTGACTTTTATAAGCTTAAAATCTGATCTCCATTTTTTTTTCTCAACAAATGTTCAGGATCGATTTGCGTTCGACCCCTTTGCAGCATCCCGCTTTATTTGGGGGGACTTTTATGGTACCCATTTATCTACCAATCAATGGAAGGATGAACAGCTGAGTGCTAGCCGCGCCCCGATGGCTCTCCTCGCCGAGAATCGAACCTGGGCCAATGGATTCGTAGTCAGCAACGCTAACCACTAAGTTTTATAAAGAAAGGCTCGCAAAATCCAATTACATCATATAGCACTCGTATAACTGACGGTGTTACCATTCTATGTTATTAAGAGTAATTTTAAACCGTACAAAATTTTAATTACCGTCTTAAGCTACTTTCAAAAATAAGGTTTTAGTTTGTTTTACTCAAATATTTCATTCATAATTATTAAGAGCAATCAAGTAAGGAAAACTTAACAGTACTTTGTTACTGAATATTAGATTTTTAAGTCTATCGCACACTCACCTTTCAGACGCTTTCAGATTATATATATATATATATATATATATATATATATATATAAGTGGTGGTAGGGGCCCCGAGGCTGGGCTACCTTAGCCCGAGTCAATTAAAGGGGGTAGACGACCCGCCCCTTCGTCGTGACGTAAGACACAAAATAACAACCGCCCATCTCTTGGTAGCCCTGGGGTTCTAACCTACGACTTATATATATGTGTGTGTGTGTGTGTGTGTGTGATTAGTTTTTCATAATCATTGCCTGGACCTAGAGACAACTGTACACACAAATGAAAAGTGAATCTCAAGTCAGTGTAGTTTATCGCTATAAAGAGTAAGCAGAAAAAAATTGTAATCTTTATATATATATATATATATATATATATATATATATATATATATATATATATATATATATATCAGGGGCGTATATTCAGGGTGTGCTAGGTGTGAGCCGCACACCCAATAGATTTTCTGTAAATTAATATTTAATTAACCCTTTGTCTCCCTCTCTCAACTTTAGTCGAGACGAAAAAGATGTCCTAACCCTTAATTCCGCGCTCGACTGTTACACTAGTCGACATGAGAAATGAGCTACTTCAATTCAGTTGTTCGGATTGTCTTCACAACCATTTGGTAAAATTTTGGTACTGAGCGATAGAAGCGTCCCTAGAGCTTGTTTGAGGTGCGAAATTTCAGTATTGCGGTGCGGCGATATATATATATATATATATATATTCTTCTCCCCTATTATGGGAATATAAATTTATGTTTACCCCATGCCAAATCAAATGGAAAAGGGAAAGAGCGAGGGATCAGGGTGGAGAGTGTGCGGTTTGTGGACAGAACACCTTCCATATATGGTAAAGTGGGCGGGGCCTATGTTGCCATGGCCTGGCGGCCCGCGTCAGACGGCTTCTCAGCGTTATTGCTCACCAATTTTCTCCAAAAAGAAGACTTGAGTTTATGTGTAAATAAGTTCGATGCTTAAAGGAGTCCGTAGGAAATTGGTGTTAGATTTTTTACAGTTCACCTAAATTCTCCAAGTGGATTGCGTATGCTTACTATATTATTATTAAGATCTATTAATAACTAAGTTAACATGAATTTCAGTTATTAATTTTACTCCACATGATATTCCGCACACCCAATTCACACAGTCACCATCCGCCACTGATATATATATATATATATATATATATATATATATATATAATTGCAGCAGATAAATGAAAATTTTTATTTATTTTTCATTTAGAAAAGAAGTCATTAAATATTTAGAATAAAGTTGTGCTATCATTGTTTATTAAATCTTTAATTAGATGTTGACTTAGGCCGAGTTTTAAAGGAAAAATGTAAAAATTATGAATCGAAATGAAAGCTAAAAACCAAAAAATTATATCTTCTCTAAAATTTAAATGAATTACTTTAAAAATCTAACAAATAATGAATCTATAACACTTACAAACATGTAAGAATAGATAAAGGCAACAGAGTAGTCACCATAACTTTATGTAATATAAAAAGTCACCTCATTTTCCCTGTTTTCATTCATAAAAATTCATACTAAAACTAGTTCGTAGCGACCCCATGTGAATATTCCAGATTACAAAACACTGAAAATCTCATTCATGAGGTTTCATCATAGTGGAATATATAACTCGTGGAACAGATCCTATGGGAAAATCTGAAGCCGAGTCGTTGCTATGAAATTGGTAACCATGAGGGGATTCATGACGTCATACTTATCTTGCACGAAAAGACGCGGCCATCCTCCGTTCATTTATTATTATTATTATTATTATTAGTAGTAGTAGTAGTAGTAGTAGTAGTACTGACAGTAGTAGTGAAATTTTAATACTTTAATTTTCAATGTCACTATTCAGTAAACAGACATTACGTCATCACTGCTCCCGGTTTCTTAGAGACCTTAATTATAATGGAATTTTAATTCCTTAATGAAAATACAACAAATTCCCATTTTCTTAACATTATAGTAATCTGTGGTATTTTCATTAAGGATGAAACCACATGAATGAGATTAGGTGACTTATTACGTTATTTGACTATGGTAGTCATTATTAAACAGATCACTCTACCTGAATAAAATGCAAAACATACTGTTTGTATACTCCAAACTACTTGGCTTATTAAAACTTGGATACAAACTAAACAGACTTTTAAGAAAACTAAAAAATTTTAAAAAATTAAGTGCATCAGAGTATTAGCAAAGTATACTGATTAATAGTCAGACCTTAGCCTAACTAATTTACAAAGTCAAACACTTGCATTCGCAAAACTTTTTAATTAAACAAAATATTTAAGATATAAAAAAGTTCACTGAAGCAGCTTTTTAATATATACTACGTAAAAGAACTGTTCTTTCATATATATACATATTTCCAGATGTTATGATATAATATAGAATTAATATAGAAATGTACATTTAGGGACGCTATGCATCGAAATTATTGGAACAGCATACATATGAAGAAATCCTACTAATTAAAACTATTTACATTCTGAATACGAATTCACATTAAAGGATTGCGATATTTTTTTGTGAAGGATATCGTACTATGTTGGTTTTCAGTTGTTATCTGAACTAAGCAAAATTAAAAAGCGTTTCTTTCCCATTACTTATGAAGATATTTTAAAAGACTTTTATGTAAACCGTTCTTTAGGATTTCTTTTTAATACCATTGAAATGTATTATGTGATGAATGTATCGGTATATTTTAAGTTGTGAAGCATAAATGACTTATCAACGTCTTCAAACCGCTTCCGGTGAGATTAGCGAAGTGAAGCGACACTGGATCTGATAATTATAAGTGGTTGAATTGGAAACCAATGTACTGTTTTTCGATTCTGTAGCTATCCTTGGTTCTGAAACCAGGTTTAGTTGTAGGTCCCTCCTATCATACGACTTTTGGCGTTACAACGGATAAAAAATAATAACTTAACATAGATTATCTCGTCTTAATATTTTACTGCTTGCGTGTAATCTGAAATTTCCTACCAATAATAATTATTAAGATGATATTATACTACATAAACTGAAGAAAGAGTGTCTGAGAAAAACATTATATTTTAAATAATAGAACAAGACACAAAACGTGCGGAAAAAAGGTTCCTTTCGATAATTTTCTTGTAGACGTAATTCATACCTTTTGCTTCTAAAACGTCTGCGATATCAATATTCATTAACTCTCCTTAAAGCACTGACAAGACTCGGTCCGAATGCGGTCCTAGGTGCGAAGCCGCCACCCATTAACAGGTCAGAGATCAGCCTGAGCAGATCGGATCGAGTTAACTTAGCACGATTCCTATGTGGACATCACCCCAACTTACGGACATATAAACACAGACTAGACAACTCCATAGACGACACCTGCCACCCGTGCCAGGACACACCACAAACAATTGAACACATTATGACAGACTGTACCGCTCTAGCACAACAACGAACACAACACAACATCACTAGTGTGCTGAACCTCTGGTCCACTCCGGAGAGGGCGATCGGTTACCTGCGTGCCGCCGGCTTGCTCGATCAGGGTGGGCTGATCGGCTAAACAACAACAACAACAACTCTCCTTAAATTACTTTATTTCCATAAATTAATAATATCTACGTAAATATTCTTGTTTTGTTATAATTGAATTTGTCCTAACTTTATACATTAAACTGTAGATATTTATAAATAAATTGTAGATATTTATAAATTATAAATTATTACAAGTAAATACCTCATATTACTGAATTCTAGATTTAAGGTTGGTACCGTACTCTTGTTTTATATGTCATCTACAAATACCAAACTCACCGCCTTATCCCAAAAGAAAAGAAAAAAAAAGAGGAAAACAACTATTAGATCACCTGAAGATCAGGGCCCCAGCCTCAATTACCAAATATCTTCGTTAAAACTAACGAAAATATCACGACTTAACCTAACCAATCGTCAAGGGCATACAGTTGACCTAACCGGGCATTCAATTTAATTTATTATTATATTTGGTACTGTAAAGCAAAAAACAAGAATACATGGGGGCCCTGATCTTCAGGTGATCCCAAATATTTCTTTCGCGAATGATTTTCAGTTGCCATGGGAACTGAGCACATTGTAAAAACAGGAAAGAAATGGGGTTCATATATTTTATAATATTAGAACGCCGCTGCACTTTGCTTAGCAAAACCACCCGGAACGAAACACAACCTATTGGGGAACTGGGAGGGGCAGGTGTGTTACTAAAACCTTCCCTGGTTCTCCCTTAATGTGTATATTAAATTTGGTGCAGGTGACTCTACCTTTTAGGCGTGTATAAACGAACATAGAACATCAAACATCATCATTTCGTCATTCCCTATATATATAGGGCCTACTGTGTGGGAATATATATATATATATATATATATAATATAATATAATGTTATAATGTTATAATGTTTCAGACTAACAAAGACCCTAGGATCCACTCATGGCTGGTCTACCTGTGTTCGTAATTGTGTATTGTGCATGTCCTCCGTGGTGGCGGAGGGGACCTACAATTTAACGTGGGTTCCGAACCACAAAGCCTTAATTTTACTACCTTAAACTATACCCAATCTCTCAACATATGCGTCTAATCGATTTTTAAACATGTTTATAGACGTGCTACTAATTACTTCTACCGGCAAACTATTCCAGCTATTTACTATTTTATGCGTAAAAAAGTTTTTTGCAACTGCTGTCTCGAACCTTCTACTTGTCAACTTACACCCGTTATTTCTAGTCCTATTATATTGAGATATTTCGAAAAAGCTATCTCTATCTACGTTATCGAACCCATTCATAATTTTGAAAACCTGGATTAGATCACCCCTTAGCCTCCTAGTCTCAAATGTAGTCAATTTTAACTCCTTAAGCCTATCCTCGTACGACTTTGACCTAAGCGACGGAATCATCTTAGTTGCTCGTCTTTGAACTCTTTCGAGTTTGTCTATATCTTTTCGCATATGCGGATTCCAAAATTGGATCTCCAAATGGGGTCTAACTAATGATTTATAAAGAGGAACTATAATATCGCGCGATTTGTACTCAAAATTCCGAGCTATAAAACCTAACACTTCGTTCGCTTTATTGACCGCTGCTGTACTTTGTTTCGCTACTTTTAAATCACCCCTGACTATAACTCCTAAATCTTTTTCCTGCTCTACGCTTGTTAACTCCTTCCCTGACATAACATATGAAAAATTACTGTTACGCGAACCTATACGTAAAATTTTGCACTTATGGACGTTAAATCTCATTTGTCGTGTGACTGACCAATCAACGATTTTATTCAGATCTTCCTGGATTTTACCTCTATCTTCGTCATTAATCGCCCTACCACCCAGCTTCGTGTCATCCGCAAACTTTGAAATTGTACTGACAAGGCCGACATCTAAATCGTTAATATATATAAGAAAAAGCAAGGGGCCCAATACAGAATCCTGGGCCCCTTGCTTTTTCTTATATATATACAGTGTGTCCGTAAAGTCATGGTGGGATTTTAAATAGCTATATTATTGCAACGAAACATGATAATGAGATGAAGAAAAGGCAAATTGAAGAACAATTCTAAAAGAATAACTTTATTTAACGTAGTTCGATATGGGCTCCTCTGGTAGTCCTGCAGACATCTAGGCGGTGATTCAATTCCAGCCACACACGCCCAAGAACATCAGGAGTGACGGATACGATAGCTTCCGTGATTCGCTCGTGCAAGTGATGAATATCCCTAATGGGTACACTGTACAGTGACGTACACGCTTTGCTTGACGTAACCCCACAAATAAAAGTCCAAAGGTGTCAGGTCTGGAGAGCGTGGAGGCCATGGCTTCCATCCTCCTCTTCCTATCCATCTCTGTGGAAATTTTTCATTAAGGAATTCTCGAACAACGTTGGCATAGTGCGGAGGAGCACCATCTTGCTGAAAGATGACATTATTGTCAATAAATTGGGGTACTGCAAAATGTTCCAACATAGCGAGGTAGTTGTGTGACGTCACAGTGGGTTCCGCGAAGAAAAATGGGCCAATCACTCGATCTCGTTCTAGAGCACACCACACATTAACTTTCGGGCTATTACGCTCATGTTCAACATAGGCATGTGGACAGCCTAGACTAACTACGAGATAAAGGTTAAGCTTAGCCTAGACTAACTACAAGATACAACTTTGAGAGTTGTTCTTAAATTTGGCATTGTTTCATCTCATTATCATGTTTCGTTGCAATAATATAGCTATTTAAATCCCACCATGACTTTACGGACACACATCACCGCCTAGATGTCTGCAGGGCTACCAGAGGAGCCCATATCGAACTACGTTAAATAAAGTTATTCTTTTAGAGTTGTTCTTCAATTTGCCTTTTTTTAATCTCATTATCATGTTTCGTTGCAATAATATAGCTATTTAAAATCCCACTATGACTTTACGGACACACTGTGTGTGTGTGTATATATATATATATATATATATAACTTGAATACCACAAAGTTAATATATAAATAAGGGGTAACACAGAGAAAATAATAATTTAAAACTCATTGAGTTCCATGAAGCGAATAATTTGGATAAGTTTTGTAACAGAAACATGTGTTGCTTTACACGTTTATCTTCAAATACAAAGTTTTCTCATCTAATTTAGCTTCGAAAAGGTATTTCCTTAAATTTCAGTTAAAATTTTAAAAATAAGAATTTGACGTTAGAAAAGCAATAAAATAAGTTTGATTTTTGGAATTTTTATATTATTTTTAAAACTTTTTTATATAATAATAATAATAATAATAATAATAATAATAATAATAATAATGTTTCTGATGTTTAACCGTAACGACAAAGGTTATGTGACGGAGAAGACCTACAGTTTTACTTGGGATCTAAGCCAGTGGTCGTTAAATAATAGTATACGTTTGGTTATATACAAAGGTGGGCAGGACCGAGTTCCAAAAGGACCGAATTCCAGGAACTCGGTCCTTTGTAAGGACCGTGAGCGGGAAAGTCGGTCCTTTTCTCAGTGAGGACCGAAATGAGGAGCGACGGTCCATTTTTAAGCAATTCCGGACGGTCTTTTTTAGTGATTTTAGTGTGTTTAGTGATTACTTGAAGTTCTAAAGAAGATGGAAACTCAAGCATTTAACTTAATAACTTTTTTTCATCATTTATGTATTGTATTAATTATAATTTGTTAATAAAATTAAAGATTTCCGGTGTCTTTAATTTCATTTTTCATTTTAATCAAATTTTTCACTTATATTATACATATAAGGACCGAGGACCGAGTCGTTCCTAGGTCCTATCTTCAGAAAGGACCGGGACCGTCGGTCCAGTTTGAGGCAAGGACCGGGACCGTCGGTCCTTTTTGAGGCCCGGGTGCCCCCCTTTGGTTATATATATATATGAAATGTCTATTCGCCATTTCATAATGAACTTAACTTTCTGAAATGAATAATAGCTACTTTGAAAACTCTGAAAACGATGCTTAAATGTTTCGTGTATATAAAGGCGTAGAAATTAAACATTTAATTTGTATAATAAGTTAGTTTTCCATTGTTTGCGACTAGACGCACGAGCAATGGGGTTAAAAATATTTTGAAATTGTGACAGTTTATTTAGCTTTGATATTTATAGTCTTCCAGACTACCTCGTAAAGAGAAAACAATTATTATTTCTGCGTATTTATTTCATGTAGGCTCAGCCTTGTGTCTCTGGCATATTTATTAATTTTATTTATTTGGCTAGGCCAAGACTAGTAAGAACTAGCCTGTACATGACCGTGAGACTAGCCTTAGACCTAAGCCTCTTGATAGGCATACCGTCAGTTCATTTGCTAAGTTAGACAGCTTATACTTGAGAAAAGACACTGACAATTAGAAAAGTTTTCATGCTAAAGCGACCAAACCGAGTTCAGAACTGAGAAGGTTTAATATTAATGAAAACACTCCGGAGAATTGAGGGGGGGGGTCATAAAAATAGGTTTTTCTGATGTATTATGTGGTGCTTTGTTCAAATATGACATTCGTTTAAATCGCAAATGATTCTAGGTTAAGTTAGTTTAGGTTTCATCATATAATTTTCAGTGTTCTTTTCTAATATCAATGTATTTTTTCAAATATGACCTTCGTTTCAATCGACAATGATTTTAGGTTAGGTTAGGTTTCCTCATGTAATTTCCAGTGAGAACATTTCCGACAAAAAATACATTAATATTAAAAAACAACGCTGAAAATTACATGAGAAAACCTAAACTAACTCAACCTAGAATCATTTGCCATTGAAACATTGAAACGAAGCTCATATTTGAACAAACGCACCACAAAACACATCAGAAAAACCTATTTTTATGCAAAACAAACAAACATCCGTTGGCGTATTTTCAATATTTACCGAGAACTAATTTGAGTATTTAAAATGCTAAATGGCTTTCATAATGTAAATCATAGGACTTATTTGATAAGGATACAGAGTCAATTACAATAAGAAATGAATATAAATTGAAAGTCAAACGTTTTTAAGAGAAATACTGTGAAATACTGTACTTCTTTTCATATGAACTTAACTCAAATGCTAAACTTTAATGCATCAGACATTTCATTGTAGTCAATTAATTAAACATTTCATTAGACATTTCATATTAGTCTTTTCAACTGTTTCAAAAAATTGGGACAATTTGAACACTTCACTCGACAGGTGAAATGTCTAACGAATTGTTGAACTGAGGTGAAATGTATAACGAATTGTTTAACTGAGGTGAAATGTATAACGAATTGTTTAACTGAGGTGAAATGTATAACGAATTGTTTAACTGAGGTGAAATGTATAACGAATTGTTTAACTGAGGTGAAATGTATAACGAATTGTTTAACTGAGGTGAAATGTATAACGCATTAGACTTCTCAAAATTACAAAATTTGGACAATGAAACGTCTAACGAAACATTTACTTTTAGTTAGAGTGATCGATCAGCCGAACGTAGAGAACAGTCAGTCACCCATCCAACTAATGAACGGACCCAACATCGCTTAACCTTGCTGATTTAACGGGAAGCGATACTGGGACATGACCACAACGTAGCTCTATAAAAACGGTGAAGTGAGACCCAATTTAAAAACTATTCGTACGTAATTCGTCTTCCTAATTTAAAGGAATTAAACTATATTACTAATTACAGTAAGTGATGAAATTTGTTTACATTATATTTGTGGATATGAATATATATATGTCGCAATTTGAGGACAATTTTAAAATTAATTAAGAGTTACCGTTAGAAGTATTCGCAACTTTGAATTATTAATTAATAAAATTAATAACGGCTCATTAAAAATATCCATTCATCCATAATTAGAACACAATTTCTAATAAGTAAACATTCTATAGGTTTAGGCTAATTTTAGGACCAAAATTTATTTCTGTCTTTTAAATTTAGCACTAATTAAATTTATCATTAATTAAATTTATCATTAATTAAATTTATCATTAATAATAATTACGAAGTATGATTTTTTTTTAAATCATACTTCTGGCATTAATTTCAAAAGTACGGTTCCTCCTATCAAATTTCCCTTACTTCGTACTTGATTTTAATAACGAATTACGTTAATAAATCAAAACATGTTCACGAGACATGATTCATGCTGACTTATACTGTGCGCGTACAGTACATTATATAATTCCGCGTATTTGTATAGTTATGTCGGCTTAATATACACTTTAAGAAATTTCTACAGATTTGACATTGGATTTTATCCACTTCAGTAAATATAAATAGTAAAATCGCATTTTTATTTAATAGCATTAACAATATAAAATTGTGTATAACACCTGTTCTGTTAATTTACCTCTTTCACACGTGTTTCGAAAAACACTTGTACAATGCTGCACTCTTTTTATTTTTATTACAATTATTTTTTTCATTATTCTTACTCACAGTGAAAACTAAAGTGTGTGTAGGCCTAACTATTCCAAACTACATTAATAATAATATGTTGGTGTTATTATTGCTCCCAAACCCTTGTTTATATATATTTATACATTTATATATATATATATATATATATATATATATATATAATACAGTGTGTGTGTGTGTGTATAGTATAAAGTTGTAATTTCCCGCAGTGAGGCTTCCTTCCTTCCGAGCCAATAGCGTATAAAAGGCATTTTATTCTCCCCTTTTTACGTTGCCAACCATTACGTCACGAAGGCTCAGTCTATTTCTTGCCATGACGTCATCGAAATTTGGACGTTTTTTGTTATGACGTCATAGCTGAGACATCCATTGACAAGCGAGTCTAAAAAAATGCCTTTCATTTAGTTCCAATTTTTTGTGTCTGTGAGGATTGCAATTCTTTGTTAGGGAATAAATAAAGAGGGATAAAAATCCAGTGATCGCGCCGTCATTCCCTTCAGCCCTCATCCGTAAGGTTTTTTTTTTTAGATTTAACTAATTTTTTTTATTTTTTTACTAACTGTGCCCCTATGTTCGAAATTTTTTAGTTTAAATAACTCAAATTTCTTTACTCTTTATTCTAATATTGTTACATTTAGTTCCCATCATTTGCTTTTCTCTTCAGCTCTTATATTTAGGATAGGTTCCCCTTAGCTGCATGTTTGTTTTAGAACTCACCTCGCATCCATCCTGGGATATAATAACGTCACTCCAGCATCGCCCGAATCCTCTTCGATTAACGCGTAACGCCAACGCCTATGAACGTATCTTATAATAATTCTATATTAACTTTAAACCGCGAATCCGACAATTGTAGGTCATTCCTGAATATAATTTCTATTTTTCACTCCCGATAATCCTGAAGGACACATCCACCCTCGAACGAATCACATCTCCAACTGCACTTTATACACACACACACAAGGCAGTATTGATTTTCAGGCATATAATTGACGTCACACTTTTAGCCTTCCCCCAAAATCAGCAGGCCCCTTTTTTTTTAATTTTCTCCTTTTCTCTCTTCAATTTTTTTGGTTTTTACACTTAAGCGATACGTAATTGTTTATACAATGAAAAAGAACTTGAAAATATTAAACAAATAAGAACGGATTTTCCAAATAATCATCTCGGGGGGAAAATAATATTTATAATCTTTAGTTTCAAGTTAAAAAAAAAAAAAAAAGTAAAAAATAATTTCAAAATGGATGATAAACAAAACGAAATAAAGAAATAGCAAAAAAAAATGTATGAAACAAAAAATAAACGAAAAAAGAAGTTCAAAAATTCATTATTTAATTCCTTGAAACAAAAATCTTTATTAATTAATTAAGAAACAATAAAATGGCGTACCATTTTTTATTCGTTAAATTGTTTTATTTCATTTCAGGTTATTCATTGTGTAGGTGTAGTAACCAATATTCATTACTCCTTGCGAATAATTCTACCATACCTATTTTATGGTATCGCGCATATATATATATATATATATATATATATATATATATATATATATAAACGAAATGAAACAACTTAGACCATCTTTTTTAAAAATTTCCATAATGAAAGTATTGCTCAGGATGCGTGGGAGTCTCTCTCTCTCTCTCTCTCTCTCTCTCTCTCTCTCTCTCTTATATACATATATATAATATATAAGTAAACTTATGTGTTGTTCTCTCCCTTTGTTTATCTGTGTCTGTTTGTTTCTCTTCTTTCACGGTTCTTTCATTTTTTGCTTTTATTTTATCATTTGTCGAGCCTCACTTTTCATTTGCATTAACGTTTCCCTGAGAATTATTTAGTATTCCTCTCTTTTATAAGGCTGCGAGTAACGCCATCACGGGGGCCATAGCCACAAGCCCACCCATTCAGCATGAGAGATGGAATTTTCATGTGGATGGATGGAATGTTGCGCATTCTACGGAAGCAGAGTTGATGAAAATGGTCCCGAAATAATTTAATCCAAACTCATTATAAAACTCTGCGGATAATAGAACCCAATTTTTATTAACCTTAGACAGACTCGCGGAAGAAATCCAAAAATTTATAAATAATTAAATAAATTACGAGGAAAAACTGTTGATATTCATTTCATTCATTTAATGTTTAGTTCCATTGAAAATTAAGATATAAGTTCTTTCGGCATCGCATTTTGTACCTGAGAATGACAGAGACACAATGAAAATGAAGATTCATTGGACAACGCGAGTTCTCGGTCAAAAAGTATGATCATCCTCGAATATGAATAAAAAAGGTCAAGAGAAGAAGTTTGTGTATGGAGGACTTAGAAGGTGAGACCAGAAAGGAGTGATAGGAGAGCGAGGGGAAATGTTTGTTTCAAAGAAGTTAATTATGAGATTCAATATTGACATTATAACATTAGTATTACTGCGGTCTGGCCGAAGGAAATTGTTCAGTTCCAAGCATACGCCAGCGGATGACCATCTTCCCTACTCTTTGCAACAAGCAGTGTTGCACACCCTTCTAAGAACCCTTCTCCTTTTTGCAAGCCCTCTATACCAGGACACTCCCAGCCCCTTCCTGGGTATGGTCCCCTTTGCATCCCCTTCCAATACTTTATCTACCCATGAATCCGGTCCCTCCTCCCTATCTCCTTTTGGTCTTGGTGGTTGCCAAGGCAACCGAAAGACGGTAAAGAGGTCAAATATAATGTATATAAATAATATATAAATTACGAGTAATATTTTCTTAACGTAACTGTATTTATTTTTTACCTCTTCTCGAAAATATATTATTTAAACATTACTAAAGATATTTAAGGGGCGCGTGGACTAAACGTCCAATCTCCAAAGTCGCCGAGAGTCAAATGGCCCATCACATCATATGATTAATATTCTCTCGAGTGCCTTACTGGTCACGTGACTGTGACTCGTACAACTGGCTGTCTTTTGAGGCACCTTATTTATCGGGAATTATTTACACGCTTATAGAAATTCAAGTAGCTCATGAATGTAAAGAAAATCCTAAGAAATTTTACGATCACGTTAGAAACAGAAATCCCCTGAGGACAATATTGGGACATTGATAGACTCGGGTGGTAACTTAACAAATAATTATGGGGGAATAGCAATAATTTTAAATATTTGTTTTTACATCAGTTTTTACAGATGAGGGTACTTCTTTTATTCCGGAGGCTAGTAATATGCTCAGTGACGTAAATGGGACTTTTTCATTGCTTACTGACATAAATGTTTACGCTGAAGAGATTTCTCACTATATAGATAAGTTAAAAATTAACAAATCACCAGATCCACACTAGTTTTATCCAAAGTAGCTAGACGAGTTATCGCAGAGGGTTGTTCCCTTGGACTTTAAATTCACTAATGTACCTCCGATTTTTAAAAAAGGGGATAAACACCAGGCCGGAAAATATAGGCCTATTAGTCTAACTTCTATAATTGGAAAGCTTTTAGAAACAGTTATTAAATATCGTATAGTCGAGCATCATGAAAGTAATAATCTTATTAAACAAAGCCAACTTGGGTTTGGTAAAAATATATTTTGTTCGAAAAATTTATTAGAATTTTTGAATCACCTGAAGATCAGGACCCCCAGCCTTCGTTAGTTAGCCTTATAAGGCTAACTAACGAAAATATCACGACCTAACCTAACCAATCGTTAGGTCAACTGTACGCCCTTGACGATTGGTTAGGTTAAGTCGTGATATTTTCGTTAGTTAGCCTTATAAGACTAACTAAAGAAGGCTGCGGGCCCTGATCTTCGGGTGATCCAAAATAAAGTTTGTTCAACAAATTTATTAGAATTTTTGGATCCTTGAAAATCAGGACCCACAGCCTTCGTTAGTTAGCCTTATAAGGCTAACTAACGAAAATATCACGACCTAACCTAACCAATCGTTAGGTCAATTGTACGCCCTTGACGATTGGTTAGGTTAAGTCGTGATATTTTCGTTAGTTAGCCTTATAAGGCTAACTAACGAAGGCTGGGGTCCCTGATCTTCAGGTGATCCAAATTTTTTCATGAAGTCATCAGTATTGGTGGTTGTTGTAGAGCGGAAGATATAATATACAGTAGGCCCCTATTTAGATTTCTGAAAGGCGTTTGACAAAGTTCCGCTTAAACGATTGTTAGAAAAACTTAAAGCTCACGGAATTGGATTGATAAATAATTGGTTAACTGGTAGAAAACAGAGGGTAATAATTAATGGGAATGAGTCAGGGTGGGCTAATGTAACTAGCAGTGTTCCGCAAGGGTCCGTTTTGGGACCAGTCTTTTTCATAATATATGTTAACGATCTTGAAGTAAATTCAGTGAGTAAACTTTCTAAATTTGTCGACGATACTAAAATTGTGAGTAAGGCAATTAGTTTACTGGAAAGAGAGACTCTACAGCGCGATCTTAATAATTTAACAGAGTGGTCTAATAAGTGGCAAATTAAATTAAACGTAGATGAATGTAAAGTCGTGCATATAGGTTACCACAACAGTAACTTTAACTACACTATTCAAAATAGTGTGTTAAATGAAGCCTCTGAGGAAAAAGATTTAAAGTTTTCAAAACAATGCTCACTCGCGAGCAGTAAGGCTGATAGAGTATTGGGTTTTATTTCTCGTAACTTTGAATATAAATCTAAAGATGTTTTGCCATTATATAAGTCGCATGTTAGGCTTCATTTAGAATATGCTGTACAATTTTGGTCGCCCTATATGAAGGATATACTGTAGAAATGGTAGAAAGGGTTCAGCGCCGCGCAACAAAGCTTACTCCAACCTTCCGTGGTAAACCATCCGAAGATAGATTCAAAGAACTGAATTTGTATACACTTGAAACTCGGCGTTTAAGAGATAAATTAATTCAGGTGTTCCAAATTTGAAATCGCGTGACAACGTAAATTATGAAATTTCTTTAACTTGGACGATAGGAACATGACGAGAAATAATGGTTTTAAAATTAGGGGTAAAGATTTGAGACAAACTTAGCGAGGCGAATCTTCACCTATAAGATAATCGAGAGATAGGATAGCCTACCCGCGTCAGTCGTGGCAAGCACTTTAGTTAATATATTTAAGAATAGGCTGGATAGGTATTTTAGTAGCATCAATTTGTATTATTAAAGGGCGGTAAATTGGGGATGCGATTTTTAGTTAGTATACAGTAGATTGTTCAGATACAAGCAGTGATTTCCCCTAAAACATGTAAATATAGTCGGAGGAGTTAGTCTGGTTTGGTTACAGAGCACTGGGTGTTGTCACTGGGAGAATGCTTGTGAGTCAAAACTTCCGAATAAGCCTACATATGGGGGCTATAAGGGAAGTTGGTTGGGGGTGGTAATGTTCCTTTTGATCGTAAATGTAGTAGGAGGCGCTGATCGGGTCTGGTATCAGAGCACTGAGAGTTCTCACATGATAGGCTTTTTTTTTTCCTTTTTTAATTTTTATTTGTTTCTAATAGATGGGAATTCTTGGGAATCAAAACCTCCGAATAGCTAATCAAATTATTTTGTGAAGCCATTCCTCTCTCCCCTTCTTCCTTTCTTTTGCCCCTTCCCTTCGTTTTTATTATTATTAAAAGGGTGCTGCTTGAGGGAGGGCTAGTTAAGATAGAGTAGAAGTACTATTGTTCCCTTTGTAATAAATGTAGTAGGAGGCGCTGGTCGGGTCTGGTTTCAGAGCAGTGGGAGTTCTCAGCTGATACCCATTGGTAGAGATCAGAAGCTTGATGGGATCTCTTGAGAGCCAAAACCTCCTAATAGGTTTTTTCAATTTTAGGGACGCTACTTTGGTTTATAGTGTAGGAATGTCAGTACTTTTTAGTTAAATCGCGGAATATATAACTTAGCTAGCTAGAGAAATTTGTATAGTTTTATATAGAAGTCCCTTTTGCAGTAAATTCAGTAGGAGGTACTGGCCGGGTCTGGTTTCAGAGCACTGGGAGTTCTCAGATGATGGGAAACTTGATGAGATCTCTTGGGAGTCAAAACCTCCGAATAGTCATACTCATCTCCAGGGAAGCTACTTAGTTATAATGGAACTTTAGTTTTAAATATTGTACATGAAATTTCGCAATAAAAATAAATAAATTTCGCAAATGAAAATTATGTATATTATGCATTGTTATTCCCCATTATGCATGGGGAGTTCTTAAATTGTAGGTCTGACCAGTCGGAGGTACCCTCTGGACAAGTGCTCCTTTATGTTCGTTTAAAAATTTCCTCCTACACTTAATCCTCACACTACTCTAGAAAGATTCCTCTAACTGTTTTGTGCCCCACATAGCATGATCAACCATCGAGCAACTCATTTCTTATCACTTGCATCGTAAACACCTCTTAGTGGGAGACTCCTGAATTCGCCGTAGTGGCAACAACGGGTGATCACTAGGGTTTCTTTCCCGAGATCCCGGCTGTTTTTATTGGATTTGAAAATCCCGGGAATTGGACAAATATCCCGGGAAATCCCGGAATTTTAAAATGACTTAATTTATTTTTTATTGATTTATTTGTTTTTTCTTTTGTTATTAGAAGGCTCTTGGGTAGAATTAAAGAAAGCTGCATAATATTTACCACATTTTATTCTACTTTTCTGCTTTCTTAAATGAACACCTACTAGCATTAGCAACTTAGAGCAATCTAAAAGTGCCAAAAACTGGCCGAGGGAATGTCACTAGCGCTGCGTATAATACAAGGAACCGAGTCTCAGTATATTATCTAGCGATCGCAGGCAACTCATCTTGCTCAAAGTTTAAGCAAGCATTTGAAGCAAGAACTGCAGTTATTCGAGACAATAGGGAACAGAACTTCAAACATCATAAATTTACTGTATTTGATGCACTGAAAACCATTCCGCCAACCTCTGTTGAATCAGAAAGAGCCTTTTCTGCAGCAGGTTTATTTATCACCAAGTTGAGAATTCGTCTTAGTGATAGAAGTATCGATTGTTTATGTTTTTTAAGAAGCTATTTTAAAAATGTTGATTGACTCTAAATATTTTAAGATAAATATTTTAAGATAAAAGGATGAAATTATTTTTTCTAATGAAGTTTATTTTATTTTTATTTTTTTGTATTGGCCAAATATTTTAAGATAAAATATGTTGAGAAAAAAGGTATAAATTATTTTTTTTAAATGAAGTTTCTTTTTCTTTTTCTTTTTTTATTTGCAAATGCACTTAATTATAATTAAAGGAATATAATATTTTAGCCTTTTATTTGTCCCCTGCAGATGAATAGCATGATAAGTATTATGTTTAATAAATAATAAATAGCTACCACTGATTGGTAAACTCAATTCAAGTATTACAATGCAAAAGTGGTCATCTAGGCATAAGTAATTGGTTATCCCAATTCTAAAAGGGTATTTTAAACAATAAAAAAAATTACCGTTCTCTTAATATACTGTACAACCATTTCCTGGATTTCCCGGGATCCCGGGAATTGGCTTCATTTTTCCAGGAATTCCCCGGGATGAAGAAAGCTGCATATAAGGAGAAACCCTAGTGATCACCCACGAAACACTTTCATTCTCCATAAGGGAGAAGTACACGGGGATAGGTACCCTCCACTGATATTCCTCGCCGGAAAGAGATTTTCTCTACTCTCGTGGTGACACAACACCGCGAAGTGTGAACATCTCAATATATCACTTGCCGCATAAACACCTTTCACGGCGGGAAACCCAAGTTGAATACTCGCGACATTCAAAGAGTTGCCAGACACATAGACATGACAGACATCCAATTACAGAAAACACGCTCAGACACTCGTGTACCTTGTTAGGAGACTAGATAAGTGCTTTATGGAAATGCATAGTATTTATTACCTGGGTAGTCGAACGGAATATATGATAATCTTCGGTGCAGTGGCTTTGGCAAGCTACAAAGAAATGCTGCAACGACGAAATGATAACTTCATGTGCATAATAAATAAATTAAAAAATCTCTTAAAAAGTGCATGACGTAGATTAGATTAGTAGCATTCAAGCGTTTATAATAATCATGCTATCCTTTATTTTCCGCTGACATCTAATGCGTAACTGAGTACACGAGATAAGTGCTGTGAGACACTTATAACCTCGAAATGAATATATGGAGCAGACTGAACTTTGTAAAGTGCTGAAAACATATATATATATATATATATATATATATATATATATATATATATATTTTTTTTTATTATTTATTTTTTTTTTTTTTTGCAGAATTTATCACCTACCAGGATTCGAACCTGGGACCTCTAACTTGGTAACAGAAGTGTTTTACGTGCTGAACCCCTACACTTTTATCCTGTCGTTGCCTAATGGTTAACGCTCGCGTCTCGAAATCAGAGGGCCCGGATTCGAATCCTGGTGGGGGATAAATTTGGCACATGCAAAGCTGCGGTGTTATGCGTTTATATTTCCAAATAATGGTATCTCTGTGTTTGCCAGATAGATTTAAATGTTGTTCATTAGCTACAGTGCAGGGGGTTAACATATAAAACACCCTTGGATGTAAAAAAGTTACGCGTTTCCTCGGGTGATGAAATGTCGCCAGGTTGTTAGCGTTTATTTTGTCGTAGCCTAATGGCCAACGCTGGCGGCTCCGAGTTAGAGGCCCGGGCTCGAACCCTGATGAGGAATAAATTTCGTATATACAGTTGTGAGAAAAAGTAAGTGAACCTATCCATTGCATTCGATTTGTATGGCTGTGGCAGGAGAATATGTTTTGTACCTACATATGACAAACCTTTTGCATATCTGACAACATTATCTTACCATTCGAAAATTGTTTACGAAAATATAATTGCATACAGAAACCTTAGTGCGCTCAGTTGTGAAAAGGAGGGCGCGCGGAAGTAAGTGATCATTTATGTATCGTCATAAATGTGTTGAACGTAAGTGCTTGGCTTGCATATTTCATTCCGTATAAGTTAGTATTCCTAGTATGGACGTAGTGATATTGTTTTAATGTGATTGGTCGCCTTTGTAATTAGTTTCTGTTGCATTTCAGGCGTCATTTTCCTGTAGATAACGTGAAGAGCATCGGGTATCATACCTAGACTGAAGGAGCCCTCGAATAACCAACGGAGGGCCATTGTCATGTTAATACATCTGGAGAGGAGGTACAAGAAGATATCAGCTAAATATGAAATCCATAATGACCAAGGGCAAGCGCCCGCAAAAATGGCCGCTCCGTATAAGAGCGAGCTGAAATCAAGGTCTCCGAGGCTCACGATGCCTTTTTTTATTTTGAAAAGATTGTGTAGTGCGTAAAATGCCTGTATGTGTGTACAGAATAGAGAGAGAAGTCATGTTGGACTGCTCACATGGTAGATGAGACACGGAAAAAGATCAGTTAAAGAGGAAAGTGACAGGGGAAACAGAAGTTCCAGCACTCCCTGTCTCCTGCCTAACGTTCCCCCTTCCCCGGAGTACTTCCCTGGTCGATTGGTGTCTACACTCTCCTCCATATATTTCAACTATTCATCAGATTACTTATAAATGGAGGGAAATAAAGACGAGAACAGCTTTGTCCAAGAGTGGATGATCACCGAAAGTCTTACTCAGGATGATTAGGAGACTCGTTCCAAGAGTAACATCTAAAGACCTTCAAAGATCTTTGGCAAGCACCACCACACACATTCATCATTGTTCCACAATACGAAAAATCCTGAACCGATCAGGACTTCATGGTCGCACGACGACACACCAACCACCTGTGAATAGGTGCTTTTGACGGACGAGACAAAGTACCTTTTCCCAAGTGGTAGGCTAGCGAAGTTTCGTCTGTCGACTTTGTGTTCAACAGAAACATTTAAAATATTTTTTAAGTATAGCTTACTATTTTGAACATTATACATTAGGGTGGAGTGAAAATATTAAACCGTCTTGCCTCACTCATGATTTGGTGTATTGACCCTCTAGAAGTTCTAAAAAGATAATATTTTCTTTTTAGAATCCTCCACCCGCCGCATTTTTGCCGAAAACAAAATGTCATATTTTGAAAGACCCCTAGTATAATATCTATCGGTTTTTGCGAGAAGATATCGCGTTATATTGTGTTATTTGGTTATAACTATGATAACGAGTAAATATATTCACACATCACAAGCGATACTTACTAATCACCAACTACTTAAGAACACACAGACGCTTATCTAAACATCAGTCTCACTCGAGGTTAACGACATCTTGCATATGGCTGATAAGGGATGGGGGTAGGAGCCGTATGCTGCATATTGTAGCATGTGTGGCTACAAAGACTATTGAGTAAAATATGTTTACATTTTAGTTTTAGAGCTTATATATAATTTGTTTTAACGTATTCCGTGTTTTGTATTTTTTCAGATTTTCATAATGATATTTCTGTAGAAATTTAACCTCAAATCTAAATATGGCAAAATCCCTACTAACTAGACAGTCGGTGAAGCAACATTTTCTGTTCGGAATTCCAAGTGAATTGCCACATAATGTCTTATTCTCTAATATGCAGGTTGGGAGATATTTTCTTCTACTGAAGGAAGGCTCATCTGCAAAATTGGCAAATAATGATATTCTCGAAACGATAGCAGAAGCATTGGTCGAAGTGTGGAAACGTTCATCAATACCCTCAATGAGTAAAAAATCCATAATTACCAAGCTGAAAAGCTTTACCGACAAGGTTACGCAACTCAATCGATCCAAAAGCAGTGCGAAGCTTATTGAATTGTTCAAAAAATCATTGGTAGAACTCTTTGACATTTGTGCCTGTAAATGCAACTTCGTTTCGCACAAGATTTTGGCTACCGAAAAAGCGGATGTAAAAAAAACATATTATTTGTGTTTGTCCAAAAGAATCAAGAATACCCAAGAAGAACTGGAATTCCTTGAGGATCAGAGGACTATGCGAAATGTGGTGATTTGAAGTGTGGATGTTACGCTTTCAAGATCATAGCAAAAAGAAATGCAAGAAAGTTGAAGGAGCAACAAGGAAGCAAGCGAAGAAAAATAATCATGCATGAAGAATTCGAAGAGGTAGTCATTGATGATGTGCTTTCACTTGATACTAATACTGATCTCTCTAGTATCGAAGAAAGTTCAACAACTGAGTCTGAATATGAATGCTCCAACATTCAAATGAGAGCCCCTTTACCCAATCTCGCCATGGAAGCCGACAGATTTGGTGTTTCAGATAGGGCTGCATCGGCCATTGCTTCAGCTATTTTGGTGGATTTGGGTATTATTACTGAAAAAGATAGTGACTTTTTTATTGATCGAAGTAAGGTGAGAAGAGAGAGACAGAAATTGAGAAAAACATTACAAGTTGAAGCTGCACAAAGTTATGGTGATGTTAAAGCTTTATATTTTGATGGGAGAAAAGACAAGACGTTGGTATAGAGTATAGACAAATAAAGATGGTAAATAGTAACAGGATATAATTGTTGAAGAACATTATGTACTATTGAGTGAGCCTGGTGGAGAATACCTTAACCATTTGAGCCCTAAATCTGGAAAAGCAAGTGATGCATCTGAATCGTTGTTAGATTACTTGAATGAAGTGACACTAGACCAGAATCTCCAGGTGATAGGGTGCGACAGTACGAATGTCAACACTGGGTCTAAAGGTGGCATAATCCATTTCATCGAGCAGAAGCTGAACCGACCATTGCAATGGAGCATTTGTATGTTACATATAAATGAACTTCCCTTAAGGCATCTGTTTGAGCGATACGACAGGAAAACAACTGGGCCAAGATCATTCAATGGATCTATTGGTAATGTTCTTAAGACTTGCCATGAGATGCCTGTGGTAAAGTTCTCCCCAATTGCAGATGGGGCCGATAGCATCTCAGTTCTCACAGATGAGCTCATAGAAGATTTAAGTAATGATCAACAATATATGTTCAGAATAATTGGGGCCATAAGAGAAGGATATGTTGACGGAAGCCTAGAGAAACTCAAGGCTGGTCCCCTTAACAACTCGAGATGGTTAACTCTAGCTAACAGACTTTGTCGTTATTATATCTCCCAAAAGAATCCTTCCAGAGAGTTACGTAGCCTTGTTCTGTTCATAGTAACAAACTACGGTCCTAACTGGTTCAATATAAATTTAAACCGTATCTGCCTGATGGACCCAAACATATTTTTGATACGATAAAAAGGTTCATCCTGTTACCCCAAGATATACAAAAAGTTGTCCAACCTTATATATCACGGAATGCCTATTTTGCTCACTTAGAAAATATTCTTCCATCAATGCTGTCAGATACTGAGCAAAAGCTGCGCAAAGTTGCAATCGATCGAATAATACAGACAAGAAAGTGTAAGGAAGCCAATACAAGGAAAATCAGAGAATTCAGAGTACCAGAATTGAACTTCAAAGCATCACATTAGACAGACATCATCTTCTGGGATAGAATTGATATCAGTGAACCACCTCTCACTTCTAAATTGTGTGATGAAGAATTGCTTGAGTACGAAACAAAATGTTTCAAAGTTGAGCAATACCCCCATTCACACACAGAACGTCGAAAGAGCAGTGAAGTTCGTTACAGATGCATCAGCATCAGTAATATCACAGGAATCAAGAGACAGATTTATTAGATCAAAATAAAAAGTCGCTCTCTGCTTCCCTCACTTGAAACCAAAAAGGATCTGATGCCTCTTCTGAAAAAATAATAATATTTGAGATGAGCGGGATTTATATCGCATTCAAATGTAATTGATTTACGATATCCAACCAAGTGAGACCAGATACAATTTTATTTCAATACAATGTATGCACAATGGTGTTTTTTAAGTATAGTTTTGCATGATAAAGCGTTTTTCTTCAATTATTTATTTTGATAGAACACTTAGTTTTTAGGTTATGAGCATATTTTTATTTATGGACAACCGGCTGATGGCCATTTTGTTTTTATGTAAAAATGCGAGAGATGGTTTGAGTTACAAACATTAAATGACTGAATACATCATTTTTGTGTTCTAATACACCAAAAAACAAGTGAGGTAAATAAACTTGAAATAAAAAGTTGTGTTTCACTCCGCCCTATTATATACAGTATGTATATAGGAAGAGATTGTAGACACATGTTTATAAAATGAAAGTGTAGACACCAATCGACCAGAGAAGTACGTTAGGAGGGACGTTAGGCAGGAGACAGGGAGTGCTGGGATTCCCGTTTCTCCTGTCACTGTCCTCTTTAGCTGATCTTTTTCTGTCTCATCTACCCTGTGAGCAGTCAAGCATGTTCTAAATCACACGCTTCTCCCTCTATTCTTCACTACACATACATGCATTTAACACACTACATAATCTTTTCAAAATTTATAAAAAATAAAATGGCGTTGTGAGTCTTGGAGACCTTGATTTTGGCTCTCTCTTTCTTATAAAGGGGGCATTTTTTCGGGCACCATACACCCTTGGCCCCACCTTTCTTCATAAAATATATATATATATATATATATATATATAATGGTAAAAGCTGTGCGGGCTGGAAACCGAAGTTTAATAAGGAGGAAGAGAACCAGTCCAGAGGTGAACATTTAATAAATTACAGAGCTTTTGGCATTCACTGATACCATTTTCGGTGCTACGACAATAAAAACTAAATTAAAATTGAAATCTAAAAATGGGAATCAGTGTTTTAAAGTTAAATGTTACAAAATTAAGGTGGGAAAGTTTAAGTATTTAAAATTTAAGTGTTTATAATCTTTATAAATTTCACTTAAGAGAATAAATGTGTCGTCATTAAGTGAAATCAAAATATTTAAAATGAAATACAGCAAAATATAATACATAGAATATGGACCAAAACATTACAATTAAGACTGAGTAACAATTTTAAAATTTAAACCTCCACTCCCCGCCATACTCGTAGAGGAAGAAGAGAACCAAAATCAAGGACCAAGGTTTTCAAGAGACCTGAACACTCTGCTTTTGAAACATTAGAGGTCATAGACAGGGGGAAAGATGGAATGAGGAAGAGTGTTCCAGAGTTGACCAATTGAGTAGATGAAAAATTGAGAATACCAATTAACCCTTGCATTAAAGAGTTGGACAGAAAAGGAATGAGAATGTGTCGAAAATCTGGTACTGCGTGTTCTCCTTGAAGGAGGAGGCGTGCAATTAGAGAGTTCAGAAGAGCAGTGTCCGTTATAATAACGATAATAAAGAGAGAGTGAGGCAATATTGCGACGAAGAGAGAGGGATTGAAGACAATCAGTAAGAGGCAAAAGAAGTGATGAGATGGAAAGCCTTTGATTCCACCCAGTCAAGTAGAGCTGTGTGAGGTGAGCCACTCCACACATGAGAAGCGCACTCCATACAGGGGCGGACAAGACCCCTGTACAGAGACAGCAACTGAGTGGGGTTGAGTAAATTGCGGAGGTGGTACTGCACACCTAACCTCTTGGAAGTTGTTTTAGAAACAGAGTATATGTGATGTTTCCAGGAAAGATCACGAGAAAAGGAAACACCAAGAATGTTAAGAGAAGAAGAAGGATTGAGTTGTGCATTGTTGAAGGTGAGGGGATAGTCTTGTAGATTTGACGAGTAGACAGATGGAAGTGAGTTTTGTTTGACATGACCACCAGCGGATGCATTAAAATAATATTGTAGTGCATTTTCGGAAAAGTTGTTGCTGTTCCGTCTATGTGGGTATATCATAGTGTAGTATATAGATCATAGGTCTTTTATTCATAGTGTTGCAAGTACTTTTGTAGTTAAATGAAATAAAAGAAAATGGAACAATAAAATAAATAAAAATAAAAAGTTGAGAGAGCAAAAGAAGAGAGAGAATTATATATATATATATATATATATATATATATATATATATATATATATATATATACAGGGTCTGTCAAAAAAAACTAAGCCAAATTGAAATCTCTATAAAATGCACAATTTGATAGAGATTGCAAATATTTTTTTACACTAAATAAATAAAAGGCTCATAAATAATCTGTGGTAATTTTATAACTTTATTTTAAATATTTTAGGAGTTATGCGGTTATTTCTACAGATTGCGAAAATTTCAGCTTTTCTCATTATGTAATATCTTCTTTTTTCTCTTTTTCAGAATTTGTTTAGATTTAAAAATTTTCGTGAATACCTCTAAATATGCCATTCTCACATGAAGATAAAATAATTATAAAGCATTATAGAGTTGAAAAAGGTTATAGTGCAAGGAAATTACTTTCTGAATTCGATTATAAAGGATGGACTAGATCAGGTTTAGATTACTTATTGAGAACTATCGATGAAACAGGAAGCATTGAAAGGAAGGTTGGTAGTGGGCGACCAAAATCAGTTAGAGTAGATGAAAATATTCAGAAAGTGGAGGAACGTATCCTTAGTCAAGAGGATCGACCTGGTAGCCACATGACACCTCCTCAAATATCAAAAGAACTAGAAATATCAGAATCAAGCGTAAGAAGGATTATTAAATCTGATCTGCAATTTAAACCATTTAAAAGAGTGCATGGACAAAGATTGTCAGAAGTAAACTGTCAGAAAAGAGTTGAGAAATCCAAACGTATTTTACGTATAATAACTGAAGATAAACTTTCCAAGACATTTTTTACGGATGAAAAACGTTTTACGGTAGAGCCACCAAGAAACTCACAGAATGACTGGGTTTATTCTGATGTTGCGGAGGAAAATGAAATCCAAGATGAAAGACTGTACGCAACAAGGAGTCACTTTTCTTCTAGCGTCATGGTTTCTGTTGGAGTGTCCAAGTAGGGAAAAACTTCAATATTTTTTATTGAGCCAGGAGTGAAAATTAATGCTCAATATTATTCAAATACCCTGCTTGAGAAAATGCTTCCAGAAATGAGAAACTTGGCTAGTCAAGGTTACTTTATTTTTCAACAAGATGGTGCAACATCAGATACTGCCAAAACAACCATCGAATATTTGAAAAAGAATGTGCCTGAATTTCTGGAAACGAATAATTGGCCACCTAACAGCCCTGACCTAAACCCTGTAGACTACGGAATATGGGAAAACTTGGCAGAGAGAGTGTATAGGAACAGAATAAGGGATGTCAATCATTTGCGTGAGTTGATTATCGCAAAATGGGCAGAGCTCCCCAAAGAGCAAATAAATCGAGCAATAGACGAATTCAGACCAAGATTAAAAAAAGTGATAGAAATGCAAGGGAATCATATTGAACAGTTCTTTTAATTTTATTAAACTAAAAATTATCTACAGTATATCGTAAAAAAAAAATTTCATGTTAAGTAGGAGAATCTCACTTTTTAGTTAATTATTAATAAAATTAACAATTCTGAAGATATCGTCATAAAAATTTAAAGGATAATAGGTGATTACCTATACTTTATTGTGTAAAAAATTCAACTTAATTAGATAAATGGTTTTATTTTAATAAAGGTTTGAATTTGGCTTAGTTTTTTTTTACAGACCCTGTATATATGAAGGTGGGCTGAAAAATAATGCTCAACTTGAATAATTCTGGATTGTGTAGAGGTAGCCAAATAAAACAGGTTTTGTGTTGTAACTTGATATCCCCACCCTACTCCAGATTGTGTAGCGGTAACCAGATAAAACAGGTTTTGTGTCATAACCTAATATAGCCACACTCATTCCACACGTTGGCTCAGTATCGATTACAATGGAAAGGGGTAAAGACGTTCGCTTCAAGCAACGTGCCGTAACTGAATTTTTGACCGCGGAAAGTGTTGCTCCCAGACATTCATCGGCGAATGCAAGGTGTGTACAGCGAAGTGTGTTGATGTGAGTACCGTTCGACGTTGGGCGAGGCAGTGTAAAGAAGGAGAAGCAGGGCAAGAAGATTTGTGAGACAAACCGCGAAGTGGAAGGCCTGTAATGGCAACAGACGAGGCTCATCGGAACTACGTTAACGAACTGATTCGTGGAAATCATCGCATAAAACAAAATGAAAATGCTGCAATGATCGATATCGCCAAAGAGCGAGTGGAACACATTACCAGTATTCTCGGTTAGCGAAGGTCTGCGCCAGATGGGTGCCTTGCCTCGCATGCCCACTGCTGAGATGAAAACTGAGAGACTACGCATTTGCCAAGAAAATCTGCAGCGCTTTGAAAATGAAGATGAATTTCTGCACGGCATTGTGACAGGAGACGAGGCGTGGGTCCATCATTATGACCCTGAAAATAAACGGCAATCCATGGAATATCGGAACAAAAATTCACCGCAACCATAAAAATTCAAAGTTCAAAAATCGGCTGGAAAAGTGATGACGACTGTTTTTGTGGATATCAATGGTGTTGTTCTCGAAGACTTTACGTAAAGAGGGACATCAATCAACTCCGCACGTTATATTGAAACTCTGAAGAAGTTGAAAAAACGGATCGGGAGGGTTCGCACCCACAAAACGCAGTCATTGTTCACCATGATAACGCACGGCCTCACACCAGTGTTCAAACGCGAGAAGTAGTTGAGGATGTGCAATTCACCGTCTTACTGCATCCACCATAGAGCCCCGATTTAGCACCATGCGATTTTCACCTCTTTCCTAAACTTAAAGAATATCTCCGTGGAAATCGCCACGAGTCTGAGAAAGAAGTTAAGGCCGCTGTGAAATTTTGGTTTCGTGGTCAAAGCTCCCAGTTTTACGGGGATGGATTTCAAAAACTCATTTATCGTTGGCGTAAATGTATCGAGTAGAGGGTGATTTTATGGAAAAGTAAATGTATCGTTTTGGAGAATAAACTCTAAGGTACATATCTGCTTTTGTTTCGATAAAATCCTTTAACCCGTTTAAAATTTATTTGAGTGGAGGCATTACTTTTCAGCCTACCCTCGTGTGTATATATATATAATATATATCGGGTGGCCACAAAAAAACTTTACTTAATTGAAGTTTAATAACTGCAACAATTCAAACTTATGCGATTGAGATTTTGCACACATTAACAGATGCATATAATCTATAATTGCTGGAATTTTCAAATATGTAGGTTCTATAGTTTTTGTTACAGTGAACAATTTAAAAGCATATGTCTAAAAATAGCATGCCTGGTGTGCATCTGACACGTACGTGCGCTAGCGTAGGCTAAACCTAATGTAGCGTAGTATGACACGCGCGCTGGCGTAGGCTAAACCTAATGTGAATTTGCTTTCTTTTATTTTTCCGCTAAAACCCCGCCAGCATGACGTTAAGTAAAAGTGATAAAGCCATCATAGAAGCATGTGTCAAGGAAAAAGGTTGGAATGGAAATAGGATTGTCCGAGAATTCCCCGCAAAGAACTGGACTCGTCAAAGTGTTTATAACTAATAAGAAAGATAAAGGATACTGGATCAACAGCTAGAAAACCCGGCAGCGGCAGGCCCAAAAGTGTTTCAACAGAAGAAAAATAAGGCTGCCGTGGAGGAACTGATTCAATCCCAGGAGAATACACCAGGAACTCATCGCTCCCAGAGACAGATTGCGTACGACCTTGGGATTTCTCGCTCCTCTGTACAAGGGATTGTAAAACGTTTGAAATTGAAGGCCTACAAGAGAATTCGAGTTTCTCGGCGTGATCAGAATGTAAGACAGCGAGAAAGACCCGCTGTGTCCCTATATGAACGCTACTCAGCTGAAGACGTGCAAAAAGTTGTGTTTACAGACGAAAAGGATTTCACGTTGGAGGTGGCCAAAAACAGGCAAAATGACAGGGTTTATGGTTCAAGGAAAAAAGGACATTCCTCCCTCCAGGCTTTATCATGAAACCTCACGATTCAGCAGAAAAGTAATGGTATCGGCGGGAATTTCATGGAAGGGGAAAACACGAATTCATTTTATTGCCACAAACGGAACTAAAGTTAACTCTGAGCGCTACATCAACCTGTTAGATAATGGGTTACTTCCTGATTGTCGTCAGCTGTATCCTGATGAGGCCTACATTTTCCAGCAAGATGGGGCACCCGCCCATACAAGCCGAGCGACCCAAATCATCTAGAGCAAGAGACCCCTAATTTCATCAAAAAGGATGAATGGCCGCCTGAGTCTCCTGACTGTAATCCGATGGACTATTCAGTATGGGATTCCCTCATGGTGAAGGTTTACGGCAGCCAGAAAGACAAATTCACCGAAGATGAACTTAAGGAGAAAATCAGTAGAGCATGGGAGGATATCACCTTAGATGAGGTTCGAAAGTGCATCTCCTCGTGGAAGAACCGATTGAGGGCAGTTACCAACAGGGAGGTGGTCACATTGACCATTTGTTTAAGTAAATTTTAAGTTCAAATTCATTTTCTTCGGCATGCTATTTTTAGACATATGCTTTTAAATTGTTCACTGTAACAAAACTATAGAACCTACTATTTGAAAATTCCAGCAATTATAGATTATAACCATCTGTTAATGTGTGCCAAAGCTCAATCGCATAAGTTTTGAATTGTTGCAGTTATTAAACTTTGAATTAAATAAAGTTTTTGTGGCCACCCGATATATATATGTGAAAATGAAAATGAAAATGTTTATTGGCAGACTATAAGTCCACATGGCAAATATTATTAATATAATGACAGTTCACATACTAAGGATAGATATATACAGTTGATTAGAAATATACAGTAATGTCCAAGTTAAGTGGAGCTACAGACAGACGTATTCGTACCAAGAATTCCATAGCGTAGAGGATAAACGGCAGGACTCATGGATAGCTTGGATAATCGGGTTGGTTGATTTTTTTAATTCTTTGCATTAGACTGTATTGAGCAAGTCTTGTTACCTCCGGGAAGCTTTTGCGAGGCTGAGCATCTCGGGGGGTAATTTATGTAAGAGTCTAAGAGACCTGTTGTACAGCAAATTTAGGGTTTTGCCAGAACCTTTTTTATAATTCACCCACAGTTGCTGTCCGTATATTTACTGCAGAAAGTACGAAAGAGAGTGTCTTTAGCTTCACTTGTACAGAACCGAAAGTTCCTTATAGTCATATTCGCTTAGCACAAAGGCTTCAAGGTTGTTTTCTTATATCCGAGTTATCACTCAAGGAGCTGGTAATAGTTTGACCTAAATACTTAAACTCTTGTACTTCCTTAATTACTTCACTTTTCATTTTAAACCTAATGTCAGCTGGCTGATTACAGCTTTTAGGATGAAATTGCATAACCTTAGTTTTTGTAACATTAAAAAGAATATCATGTTTCTGCGAATACACTTCACAGACTTTTAGTAGCCGATCCAGA